>LGAG01000764.1:702410-715261 GCA_001278395.1 Lerema accius
TTGTATTTCGATATTTCTTTAGGAGTCGCTGATTTCTATCGATTTTTGGCGTCTTATTACACCTTTTTGCTATATTTAGGGAGTAATTAAATTTTCTAGACTTGATTATCTAGAAAACTTCATAGGCCACTTCTTGGCGTCGTCAAAAATATTTCATTTATAATTATAATGCAAAAATAGCTAATTATTAATAGCATATTTTAGAATATAATTATATGTTTCAGAAAGATTGTTGTTATATTTTGGGAATATATTAATTTATTAATATTGTCATTATATGTAGCTTCAAGGTACGACAGTACAGTACATCTAACAAAGATGTCGTTTAGCTGCGAAGTTCTGTAAATTACTCGTAAACTTCTCAAGTACTCAGCGGTTTATTCTAATGACCACAATGGAATATTAAGTCCATGCAGTTTAAAGAGTAATACATCTTCCAGTTTGGAAATGTTTTAACATAAAAATGTTTTTATAAAGGCTTGTTACTAACGTCGGGAGAAAGTTAGGGATGGAACGGGTTTGGAGTCGCTTTAAAAACATTTATTTATATATATTGATTTAAAGGTTACATCGTTAAGATTTGATACTATTTGATATGAGAAACCTAAGATTTTATTTTTATTTATAGGCCTTTGGAAGACCCATAAGAAAATTCTCGATCGTATCAAAGTAGATTCTTATTCATAAGAATCTAGTCAACTTTTAATTTACACTGTATATTTTATTGTTATTAAAAAAATAACTATCAACTCAGTTTTAATAATATTATTAGCGTCAAGTATTCTTAATCGACTTTAAAAAACAGTTTCTCAATTGAAGTGTAATTTTTGGTCACTACTCATCGAGATTATAATTACCACAGAGCAAGGAATGTACCTGTTTACATATAATTACCATTAACAAAAGTTGTTTTGATGTAAAAGTTCTTCACAAGGTAAAATACGTCTGAATTAGGTTATAATTTGGTTTGAATTCTTAAAATGTTTAAGACTGAGTAAAAGAGACTATAGCTATATGTGGCTGACGCAGCATCGTAACGCTAAATTATGACGCTGTTAAATCTACTCCGGAATTTTACCCCTTAGCGCTGAGAATGTAGTCTTTGATATAGAGATTTTTACAGCAACGTAATGTCACCACGCTCAAAGTTGTTTGGTATTAACGTTGTTCCAAGATTAATGATTATTAGACTTAGGTCCTCAGAATTTTAAAAGCTATTTTTGCTGTCAGAATGCAATTTTAACTTTTTGCTTTTGACTGAAACCTAGTAAGACATTAAAAATATCTTGTCTTCATAATTATGTAAAGCGCAAAATATACAAGTATTTAAGTAATTGTACAAGTAATTTTTTTTAGTAGGTATTTGTGTATTTTTTAGAGGATTTCTGAATGGCGTTAATTTTCGAATAAATCCGTAAGATGTAGCTGTTGTCAAGCTTCTCCAAGGAATCAGTCAAACTTAAAGTTATTGAAATGCCGTCATAGCAACATTTGTTCAAAATTTTACATAACTTTTCATACTAAATCAGTAGGGAGTGAAAAGTAATAATAATTTTGTTTGCTAGCAAATATTATACTCGAATTTTGCTTTATAATTTCGAATATCTGAACTTCGTTTTATATAATTATCTAAGAAAACGGATATCTAAATTGGAGAACCGAGACGCTTGTTACCAGAACAGATCTTAATACAATGCTTTTGTACCGTTTCTGAGATACTCCTACGTAATAAAAGTCATTCATCCAAGACTGTTGTAGAGTGGAACGGTTCTATGAATGTACTGGACTTTTAGAATGTTTTCTGATGCGGAAAAAAGTTATTTCGTGGATGAAAAGCGTGATGGCCTGATTGATAAAATCCAATTCAGCTCCGAGTGAGTCAGGAGTAATGAGTGTTTTATGGAAGGAGAGTAACTATGTAATTTTGTAACATTAGGAGCTCATGGTAAATGTACTTACCTACGGCTAAGAACTCAGAAGTAGATATTATGTTTGGTATCATGATTTAAACACTTGATCATGTTTGTGAATCTGTTTTAGCTTAACTTCTAAACTGCTTAATATTCCAGCACATTGTGACTGAAATTACATCGCTTTCGAATTTTTATTTTGTTCAAGTCTACAAGAGAAATGTAAGATTTACTAAACTAAAAAAATTACTAATTTGATAAAGCGCTTAAAAAACATTCCATTAGCGGTCATCCATCGATTGTCTGACCGCACCCATAGTTCCTTTACTTCGTCGTTCTCTTTCGGCATGAAATCTTGAAATACTTAGAGACTATTATTCGTTATTAATACCTACTCAAACTTGAAATCCTAAAAGCTTAGACATACTCAAATTTAATTCATGAATGACAAGCTCTATTCGAAGTCGAATAACTCTATTTCCATAGCCGCCTCTCCGTGTATTTTGAGGTCGCATTGTATATGGATGACCGGTTTCCAAGCGAAAATGGCGTCTTTTCTTATTCAAAGACATGTATGATTGTGGCGATGCGACGTTTCGTTTCCATATCTCCTCATGTTGCTTTTGAGAATTGAGACAATACTGCGCTGGGAATGAATGTGAAATTTGTTTTACAGCCGCATTCTTGAGAGTTACTTGCGGTAATGGCTATGAGAATACTGTCAAATATTCTGTGAAATTACTTTTAACTGAATACGAAATGGGGACATGTATTTTATGTATTGTTATTCGTCGTTTTACAAAAAAATGGGTTCTGTAGAACATCAGATTCATGTCACTCTATCCAAATAAATGGCTTTGTACGCGTGCCTGTTTTTTACATTTAAGATGAATAAATATATCATCACGTAGACAGAAGAGAAAACCATTTCTAACACACATACATCATACATTGAAATGAGTGATGGTGAAAAGGACAGATATTATATTCCAATAAACACCTCTATAGATACAAGTTTCTTCTTCCTACATCTTAAACTGCCTTATTTCTCGAAGTAATGAAAAGGGAAAGTAAGAAAATGACACTATATATTCAATCCCGTCACTTATTATCTGAAGGTCACGCGATACAAACTCGTGTTCGCACGTACGCCGCTTTTTTATTGTTTCGCATTGTTCCTTTCGGAAATAAATCGGGCAGGGTTGCGTGCCTTGTATATGTATTTTGCATGAGAAAAAGCTACTTGGCCCGGCCCGGCGGCAAAAAGGTGCGTGATTTTTGTCGGATATACACGGCGAAATTTATGGTCGTTGTGTGTAATAAGTTTTATTAGATAACACGGTTTGCGTCTGAAGTATTTGGTGTCATTGCTAAAACATCTGTTGTTAGACTTGTTCTTTTTTAAATGATATAGAACTTTTCTGACGGGAAGTAATATTGACCATTGTTTGGTATGTTGGACAACTTCTGCTATGAGCGCGTTCTATTATTTCATATTTTGTTTTAGCTGTACCCATTATACATTTCAATATTAGGACCATCTACCGGTTCTGACCATGGTCGTAAACCATACTCGTTCCCTCTAAAATACATCACTTTTTTTTACTAAAATGAAAAAAAGAAAAAAAAAAAGATTTATTTTATAAATGAGTAACAGTATAATTTTTATGTGTTTGGGACATCCTGTTAAGTAATTTAATACCTGTGTCAGGATGTCAAGAATCGGTTCAACCATTAAGGAGGAGTTCAGTAACAAACAAACATATGCTAGATTTTGATATGTTAGGTAATGGTATGAGTAATGTACCAAGTGTGTTAGTTTATCAGAAGTTGCGTCGAGTGCGAATAGTTGTCAAAGTTTAATATTCCAGCTAAGTTCTATATTGAGCTGTTGTTTGTCTTCGCATACTAAAACCCATTTTCATGTCAACTTTCTTGAAAGTTGGATTGTTTAGAATGCATGTGGGGAAGTCAGTGTGATTGTCGTTTTGGCAGAGACCGCAAACTATTACCTCGCCTCTGAATTAGACTAAATTTAAGCGAATCGAAATGAGTTTTTACTGAAATATTTACATTGTGTATTTTACTGTGTCCTATTTAAGTCACTTACCGCAATAACAGCTGAAGGTTTTTAAGAATGATACGCCAGTCCTTTCAGTAACTTGAAATTCGGTAAAAGCTTCTACCTAATAAAGATTTTTTAAATTTTTAGTATGCCTTATTTTATTTTTTTAAATAAATACAAATAAAATATACAAATATGTATATCACAATATAAAATAACACTATTAAGAATTTGTAAATTATTTAAGGTGATGTAAATGACTGTTGATTTGAAGTTTGTTTTCTAATTTTATGTAATCTATACTGTATAATAGTGGGAGGGGCTCTGTTTGTCTATGTGTTTGAACTTTGAAAGAGCATCACGCCACAACGGCTGATTTGACAGAATAATGGATAAAATAAAATAAAAATGATACTAATAACAATCCTTAACTCAGGGCATTATTTAGGTTATATTTTATTTAAATCAGTCCACTCTATTAAAAGTTATTACTATCCTCTAACAGTTATGGAAATCTTGACATATCTCGGAAAACATGGTTGGAGAAAAAAAAAAAAATTTAGCCTACGTTCAAAACTATTCCGAGGGTACTTTATACCGCTAACCAAGTGCAAATTTAGCATACCTTTGTGGGTATTATAAAGAAAGAACTCTCAAATATGCAAATGGTTATGTTAAATGTATTTTTAGATATACGTACAAATAAAAACACTTCCAAAAGGGGCATTAAAATGCAAGTCATTCAAATATTTTTTTAATTTAATTACACAAACTATCATGATTTTTGATTAATATTTAATTTGCTCTTTTAAGTTTTTTAAAACTTAACTAAATACTGAAAAATTAACTATTGTTTTCATTATCTATAACTAATAACATAAAGTTTAAGAGTTTGTTTGTTTGTTTAAACGCGTTAATCTCAGGTACTACTGGGCTAATTTAGAAATTTTTTTTAGTGTAAGATAGCCCATTTATCGAGGAAGGCTATAGGCTACAATAATATAACATCACTCTGAGATGAATAGAAGAGGAGCAGCAATAAAAAATATTGCGGAAACGGCAAAATTACGCAGGTGGAGCCGCAAGCGATTGCTAGTAAAGTTATAAAACAGAGTTTTAGGTTCAAAAGATCAGGTACCTATATAAAGTATATTTTATAGGTAGAGCAAGAAATAGTTAAAGAACCGATTTGTAGATTGATAGATAGATAGATAGTAATTTAAGAGTTAATTCTAAGCTACAGTAGATTAGAAGACATGGTGTAAGGAGTAAGTTATCGAAGCGAAACACGACACACAAAGTTCATTATAAGCTGTTGTCAGTCTTCGCACTTTAAAGGCTAAAGATTATTTACCAAACTCTTTGTTACTGTAAACAATGTTGTATCCTACTATAGGTAAAGCTTTAGTATGTAGGATACTTAAGATTTATATATAATTTTGTTGAATAACCGGTTTACCATTACCTTAACGACCTTTCATATTTAACTGCGTCTTTGAAGGATCTTCGCAAAGTCAAATCTCATCATCTTCTAAGTCTTTTATGTCATAAAATTGTCATAAAAACCCCTGGATTGTAATACGGGCTGCCCTTTGAATTAAAATCCATTTGAATCAATCAGAGGAAACTAATTGACCTTACATTACAATCTAATCGTCGTTTGCCAGCACTCCTCCAACTCGAGGTATTTGTTAAATCGAAATCAGCCAATTACAATTGTAATAGCAGTATTTGCCGGGCTGTCATCATGGCCAAGCGGTCCTCAATTGCTTTGTCCTATTAAAGGTTGTTTTATGACTCGCGGCGGTAAGTATAATGTTACGCAAATCTCGAGATCGCTTGGGGACATTTTGTGCGGTTACGTAGAATGAAATCATTCCACACCACAATGATTTAAGACCGTTCTCCTGTGAAATTAATGAAAGCCAACAACGTTTGCGTGTTCCAGACAGGTATTCGCATTACACGTGTATCACTAAACATCCGTTATTCCGTTTCGTGCCAGATCTCGTAATTATACGAAACGGTAATGACGAGTAACTCGTAGATGTTTGATTGTTCTGTTGATAAAAGGCGCCTTTGTGTTGCGGTTTTGGAACCGGCCGGATAAAGGATCCAATTTGAATTTTACATTCGCTTGGACATATCAATTGGGTTTTAATGTAATTTGGAAGCTAGTTGACTCTCTGTCTTTGTGTACAGATTATAATATAATTTATAAATCATTCTAATTATGGTTTTCTCTGTGAGTACAATTTATTATGGAAACCATAATTTTTTTGCACATAAATAATATGTTTTATGACTGTCGTGTTTATCTGAAAGATAGTATAATTGATAAAGTTACTTAACTAATTATGACTACACTTGGATTAAATGTAAAAATTAAAAGAAAAAGCAAGCATTCTATTACATTGTTCATCCTTGAGATAAAAACATACCTTATTTATAAACACACATACACAGATAAAATATCCAGTATTCTCGTGTTAGTATATCAAACAGCAAATGCAGTACATTTATCTGAGTGCGACCGTACATTATTTTAAATGAAGCAATTGCCTTTGAAATAGTTTGTCCACAAGGAATAGAATGGTTACATATTTTTACTTCCTCAGGGTATACTAGGAACGGGGTCGTGGAATGGGAAAAATGATTCCCATTTGGCACAGCTGATAGGTTTATGAAGCTAGGTTAAAATAAACATTGGTATACGGAGTGGATTAGGTATTTGCTATACTTTACATATACGCACGGTTTGTTTCGTACTGTTTATGCACTTTTCTTAAACGTCAATTGGAAGAGAAATGTAGATTAGGTAAGTGAACAAAACTCACTTTTAGTTTAGAATTGACCGTCCTGTACTTACTCAATCTAGACTCAGTTTAAAGATGTAATATCACTGGTAAGTTATAAGTAAACCGACAACGTAACTTCACTTGTAGGCAAGTGGTTCAATCCAGTAACGATCCGACAGAATAACGACGTAGCCACGACATGATTACGACTCTGTGCGAGCAGTCCGTGTAGCTCAATTTAGCAAAATGATTTTATAGATTATGGCACTGTAATTGCTGCATGTTTCATGTGGAAGTCAATTGCAATATTTTAATACTTAAAGTTGTAAATTATTTTTTCCAACAGTTACTTAGTTTTCTAATAATTGTTATCCTATAGCGCAAAAACTGAAAGGTAAGTACGAATTTACATAATAAGAAAAATAAGAATTTTTCAACGACTGCTCTTTTGCACCCGAGACGTCTTCTGACTCCGAGTGTCTAGTTTAATAAGCGCCAAGCCTTACAAATTAAAACGTCTTTGAATACAGAAGAAGACTTGAGTGTTCTGCTAACATACCTAGAGTTCATTACTTACTGTTTTGAATTCATTTAATTTATTTTTATATTTAGATTTATTTAGGTGTCTACGATGTCTGTGAGTTTGTACTTACTTACATACTCGTACTCTGCGTGTCTGTCTGTCCGTCTGTCTGTTAGAGATTAAATATGTCATGGAGATACTTTGAACTCTCAAAAATTGCATAAGCTATATTTTTTCTAAAATCTTTGGTTACGGATAGGTTTTCTAGGACCGAAATGACGGAAGCTTGCCAGATTAACTTTAATTGATGCTCCTCATATAATCAGATGTTTCTTGAAGTTTTTAAAATTGTGTAAATATTATTATATTTTTTTAAATAAATTAATTGCGACTGGATTGAAATAATAATACGCATCCGTGGATAAAGTTTCGTTGTGGAATTTTTATAAAAAAAAACTCATGTTGTTAAAGGCGGAAACAGACTTTGCGAGGCAAATGCCACGAACGGCGCACAACGCACGCCTCGGCCCGAGCCATGCGTTGTGAAATATTAAACCAACATATGCTCGGGTCGCGCCATCGCGTGCGAAGTAAATGCCGCGTATTGTCGGCCGGCTCGCCCGGCTCATAGCGACTAGTGCGTTGCGTTTGGATGGATTTTCTCAGTTGAGGCGTGCGTGGATATCGTACGCGGCGCACATTTCGAACGTGCATGCGCGGCGACGTCCACAACTAATTAATGTTCGCACTGAGGCACTTTGATCTTGAAGCATTTGCCGACATGCGTTGGCTCGCCCTCGCACGTGCGTAGCACATGCCTCGCCACGAATATAAAGGTACACACCTTGCGAAGCATGCGTTGTGCGCCGTTCGTGGCGTTTGCCTCGCAATGTCTGTTTCCGCCTTTACATTAGTCACAGATTTCTTTGAACACATTCTTTAAAAAACCCCATGATTGTAATCCATTTTATAAAGGTGAGTCGTAAACGCTGAAATATATGGCGATAATAAAAAACTCAACATCAAGTGACGAAATGTTTCAGACAATCACGATTCAGTCATTGAGGAAGGTGATTTACGACATTTTATTGCGCGGCTAAATTTCATATGAACTCGTTTAATGTTCCATTCCGTTTAAGTCTTGAGTTTATGATCGTTTGCGTTTGAGTTAACTGATAAACGTAACTTTGATATTACTGAAAATTGTTAAGACAGGAATAAGTTGCCTGTGTGGCTGTCCCCGTTAGATTATAATGTGGTTTGCATTGTCTGTCTTTAAAGTAAGAGTGACCGTAAGCTTTTATTACTTAGTTCCTACATTTACTGTCTTTGACAACATCTAATGGGACCAAGAGAGATTGTATTTAAATTATCATGTTAAGGACTCAACTATAACGCAATAGGATTCCGTGTCGTGGGTGCCATGGATGACACAGAAACACGCAAACATACACCCAGACCTAGAACAGAAATTAAAATTCATCATTTAAATTTCGGCCCCGCTGGGAATCGAACCTACGACCCTATGAACAGCGATCCGGTGTGGTAATCATTGCGCCATACGGATCGTCATATATTTATGAAATCCTACATTAAACGGGGTGGATTATGGCCTTTACTCTTTACATTGTCGGAGAAGACCCGAGCCCAGCAGTGGGACAGTTATGGTTGTGATGATGATGACACCCTAATTTTATAATAAATCATCAGTTATAATTAATTTAACTAGTGATTATGTAAAACTATGCCACATTGTGCGTTGACCTGACACGAACTTCACGTCCTATCCAATTCATTAATTTGTTCCCGTGTTTTGGTATAATCATGTCCATTAATTTAAATTAAGTAATTAATAGATAATTCTGTTCCACAATTAAAGTATATTGTTCTTAGTGAAACAGTTTATAAACGGCGTACAAATTAATTAATACTGCGAAGTTTGAGTGTTTTTGCTTCCAGTAAATTAATTCCGCCAAGAAGATATCCTTCTTAAAATTGGTGTATTTTAACGCTTTTCGTGTCACCAAAACAAAATATAGAATTGAGAACTGTAATTAATTAAAAGACAACAAATTAAATTGGGTGTCAACTCCTTATTGCTACAGGATATAAATGTATGTAACATAAATAATTACACAAGTAATTAAAAATTTAATTAGTTTTGTAAGCTTTCGAAAATATGTTTTCGTTATTTTTGTAATAAGTACAAAGTTTTGACTAATTTTTCGTTGTCTAAAATATTAGATTGAATTAGTTATAATTTGGTAATTAAAATTACCTAAGTCACTACATCAATTTAACGTAGTATTAGGAACCATGTTACGATATAATTAAAAGTTTTCTAGTTAAATAAAAAGATTCCAATGAACACATTAACAAAATTTAAATTAATTTATGGAAGCAAGTATATATTTATTAAATTCTCAATTTTTTTACGATAAGCAATACTGGGCACAGCTAGATTGCAAAGAATCCCTTAGACTTTTTAACAAAATAATTATATTGAGAATTTTCCGTGGAAAATAAATTACCAGTTTCTTGATTTAATATAGAGAAGGAATTTAGTGAAAATTAACAAATAATGTAGTAAAAATATAAAATGTTTAAAATATTTCAAGGCAAACAATTTTCCATCAGCCAAACCACCGTAGTTTCTTAGAACTTTTCATAAAATAAAAATAATAATTATATCAAAAATATTTTGTTAAAAATAAATTGCCTTATAGTTTGTAACAATTTTAAAAAACCTTTGTAATGAAAATATTTTAAGTGCTGCTTACTTATGATTGATGATGATGATGATGATTTTTCCCTACTACGCTTCTTTGTTCCAAAGACTGCGTCTATAATATTTTTTTATCTGTGATTTAACTTTACCTCGTTGTATATGTAAGTTTGAAAAAAAATAATGTGCATTCTTATAATCAAGCTATGAAGCTGATAATATGCAATTCTCACATCACGTCGAGGTTTTCCGCAAGCGAACTGAAACACAACCAAGACTTGTAGGTTATATACATGCTTCTGCTGAATAATTAACGTCGTTAACGGTGAATTTTATAAGGAGTTGCAACACCTGTTGTAATGTAATCGTTGTCGAGGCAGAAAAACACGTATGTATAACTTCTAGATGCGTTGTAACATGTTTGAATAACAAAAGAGTAAGAAAGCACTCACAGTCTGGTAATAGTTTATTCTATGATCTTATATGTTCGAAAAAGTTAAGCTACTCCAGGTGCGGTTGTAAATTGGATGGATGAATGGGTGACCACTATTGGTAAAACTTTTTGATCGTTTCCGTGCCTTGGAGGGCACATTTACCTATCGATCGCTGTTGTTATTGTTGCATTAGAGTCATAAAACTATGTCAGAGATTTTTTTTAATTCTTCGTTTATTTATTTATATACCTACCCAGTCGTCCTCTTTCCAGTCCATTAAAAATCTAATTTCAAAAACAAACAAAAACAAAGGCTTCATTTTACACTCTTATTTTATTTATTATTGACAGTAAAAGGGTTAAGATATAAATTTTCAAAAGGTATACGCATTCCGTATTCGCGTCACGAATCAACCAATTTTTCCGTGATTTGACACAGGGTAGCTGGGTCTTGTTTTATACTTGTGCTGAGAGGAAGGGTTAGGATTATCGTGTGTTTATAGATGAAAGCTGATACCAGGGAAAACGAGCTAATATTTGGATAACTTCAAAATATTGTTGCTATTATGGAAACTGTGAATATAAAGTGTTATAGTATAATCTGTGATAACCGCCCTCACTTTTAGTTTTCCTATTCAGTTTTGGAAAACAGTCTGATACGGTAATTGTCACATTTTTTTTAGAACAAAGCAGGCACGGACAAAATCGATAGGTTACTATGCGTATGCTTAAGCAGACAGTATAACAAACACGTTGTAGGGCAGGCATTATTTTAGACATTTGAAGTTGATGTTGACATCTACCAGTCGGGCATATTGAACAAATCTATCCAATAAAAAACAATACTTGTCACAAAAACCCAAGTCTCGCAACTATTTTTTTCTATCGTAAAAAGTTTGTGAGACCCATATAATACCAAGTCAGTTATTAATTTCATATTAGGTCTCTACTTAAGAGACCTTCTGTTTTACGTTATTACGTAACTATGTAACCTAACAACGTCTTAAAATGGCCATATCAATATTAAAAAGTTTTAATGTTTTACATACATAAATAAATTAATAGTTTAATCATAATGAGTGATGATTGAATTTTAAATGTAAGCTCAATCTCTACTAGTAATTAATGAACTCAGTAAGTCACACATGTGTTTATTTACTAAAATTTAACTCCGTAAGCAGCTATCAAAATGATTTATCAATTAAAATTAATTAAGGCCCGCTGGCTCATTTCCTGACTCAAAACTCTACAATCTGTTCCAACATTATTATAAACACGGTCAAAAATGATACGTACTTGCTTTGGCATATACGACCTTGTAGTTTTATCCGACCTACAGCTTCTACACAACGCGTTACGAAAACGTCGTAACTACCAAATAGATACAGACCTTATTTACTAACCCATATGTATATGAAACTTTGTCATTCGTCGTGTAATTGCCAACTTCGTGTTATGGAACCACCTAATTCTGTTCCATCTGGAATAATATCATTTACAATTTAGGTAGTACTGTCCCTTTCTATTACTTTATATGTGAGGAGGAGGCGAATTCACTAAGCCGGGAAGTTAAGATATTCTGCGCAAAGCAGCTGACTCGAAATTTTCGTAACAAGATATCTGAAGTTTATATGCCTACCAATTATGATAATTTGGAATATGGATATTACATTTGGAACTAATTCTGAGATAATAGGGAGAAACTTACAAGCTTCGTGCGATTTAGATGTCAACAGATGTTTCTTTAAATTTTGATTAAAATTGAATTAATTAATCATAAGTGGAATTATTGGACATCGTTCTAAATTGGGACAATATTGACTACCTAACTATTGACTCTGCTTTTGAGTCAGGGTTTGATTCCCGGTTGGGATAGACATGAAATATATCTCTGTTCTCGGTGTCATTGGGGAAAGAAGTCACAAACAAGATAAAAAATGGGTATAGCTGTGTCATGGACACGGCTGTGTATTCTTCGTGAACACATTTATGTTACACGATAATTTTTATAAGTAAAATATCTTTATTGAAGTACTCGTATTTACTTCGTAAAATTCCCGCCCGCGATTTTTCACTGTTCTCGCTTATTGCAATTAATTTGTTTTATTAATTAACTAGTGGACCCGCCCTCGCTTCGCTTCGGGAAACCTACGCCGATACAAAAGTAAAAAAAAGTAGCCTAAGTAACTCCTTGATACATCAGCTGTCTGCCAGTAAAAGTCCCGTCAAGATAGGTCCAGCCGTTTCAGAGATTAGCCGGATCAAATAGACAGACGGACAGACAGACAAAAAATTTTTTAAATGTCATTTCGGTATGTGTATCGTGTACGTATACATACGTATGCATTTAGTAAAAAGCGGTTATTTTAATATTACAAACAGACACTTCAATTTTAT
>LGAG01000764.1:715341-737862 GCA_001278395.1 Lerema accius
TCGTATGGTAGCAAATTTAAAGACGTATTCAAGTCAAAAATAGTATCTAAAAGACTAATTCTAGGAGTATCACTTTGATAAACTATTAACAAATTTTGCATATCTACTAAAGTCGCGACGTCTGATGAATATTTCAGCTGTAAAGCTAACTCTGCTATCAAAATAGGATTCACTGACATTAAGTTAAGTAAACACCATTTGCATGCCACTTTAAAAACAATGATAACATAATTATACTTCACTCTTAGTGGAAAATGTGAACTTAATGCTCCTGAATATATTATGAAAACTGTCTGAGCCATGGTTTAAAAGAATAGGCATAAAAAAGTATTTAAACTTGGGTTAGCAACTAATCCATTTACCGGCTATAATCAGTTATTAGAAATCCATTAATCGGTTGAAGTAAACTATTAAGTAAATTCATTTACCTGTCCTCAAAAAATGTTGTAGATTACGACATGTACCTAAATGTAAAACACATACAAACAATTGAACAAAGTGAAGTATAACCTACGATAACAGTTTGATAGTGCCAGTTGAAATTCGTAGTATGCTAAGCCGGGAAGTTTGTTCCGTGAGAATGCAGTTGAGAATGTCAAACGCGATTGAACTTGTGTGCGGTAACTGCTACACATTGTAGCATGAGAGCTGCTTGCTTTGTCTTTGTTATCCAACACATACCGTTTGGAGGTAATTTAAACAATGAAAATTAAACATCGAGATATTGACGATAGAAAACCGAGAGTCTTTTGTTTTTAGTGAATATCTAAGTTTTCATTGAACTTGTCACCTATTCATCTATTAAACTTATCGTGGGCTTAATATTATACAGCATAATTCAGATTTTGAAATTGGTACTCGTATTTGAGTTTGAATAAATTTTGATACTACAGTGGTGACAATTGTTATATTAATATTGGAAACTAAATTAATCAGTAGCAAAATAGAATTCGAAATACCTTGTATTGAAAATAATTTCATTATGTCATTTGCATGATGTCATTGTGGATAATTCCTGCTGCGTTAGAATTATAATTATTACCTACCTATAGATATTCAGCTTTCATTTATGTAGGTGGTTGTTGGTATTAATAATGGAAACGAATTATTAATTATTTTTTAAGTAGGTGTAATCTTTTACAAGTGATTATCTTATCATTATTATTATTTTTTAAATTTGGCAGACATTAATTAAAAATGGTTTCGCTCAATTTTTTTGCTTGATTATGCATTAATTTTAATAAATATATATTTTTAATAATATCATAAAATATTAACAAACCTTAAGGGTTACTCTGATATTCCTACAAGAAGTACAAATTCATTACCCTAATTGCAAAACCCGTAAGCTGTTTACCATGACGGTAGGTAAATAGATATAATTATAATTGCCTAATTTGTTAATACAATTTAAGTAATTGATCAAAGAGGGATTATGGTAAATTAATTAGTGTGTAGGTATCAATTTCGGATATGATATAGATATATTATCTTAAATATTATGAGTAAAATTGAAGACCGCCTAATGTACATGTTAACTGAAACCTTTAGTCGTTAAGAATCCTGCGGAATTAGACGTTCCAGGTTCGATTCCCAGAGCGAAATTACAGGACATTTCGCCTCCTCATACGTATTATTGAAACGCCATAGCAAAAGTTGTTCACTATGGTGAGCACTTACTAAAGGTACATGAGAATTGAAGGTCTGGAGTACATGACGTGGAAAATATTAGAAATTTTAAAAATCTACATTTATTTAAAAAGACGTGCGGGAGAGTTTCTTTCCCCTTTCTTCTCCACCATATTAAAGCACCTTTACGAAATGGGGGTAGATAAAAAAAAATGTTTGACGTACATAAGTGTATCATTGATATGAATAAATGATTTTGAATTTTACAGAACCAACCCATATAGACCCATCTAGTTTCATTATATTTTTAAGAATCTACAGAACGCACCCATATATTTTATGCTCGAGGAGGCAATTTGTGATAGTATCTCCAAGGCTTAAAGGCTTGGCTTCACCTTGAAGGTGCGAGCGACTTAACAGCTTACACAAATACCGTGGGACTGAATCTGCGAATGTAAATTTTAGGGATTTGCCAGTTGCATTGTGATTCATTTTGTTGGGGATATTACAACGACATAACCTATGTCGTCGTTGGGTTATTATATTCATTGTTTTATAAGTAACTAACTTGTTGCTTATTACCGGAATACGTAAGGTATGATATTGGGGTGTATCTATTTTAATGTTCATTGTGTCCCCTTAGAACTTCCGAAAAATGTTGTAGTAATATTATACCTACAGGTATTGTGTGGATTTCTAAAAATTACTAAAGAGTTATTTGTCATTAGATTTTCTCTGACAAATAAGAATTAATTACGTATGCTCGACTTGGCGACGGTACTACTGCCGTGCCCCCAGATACCATGTAACCGTAAATACCTACATAAATATGATTAACAAAATTCCCATAGGATCCCATTTCGAAGAAATAAATATAGTTGAACGCTTTATTTACCAATAAATCATATTTTTACCTACTTAGAATCAGGTGCTAGAAAATTTAAGGGGCCCTTAAGAAATACGACGAACTTAATTTGTGAATGTAAATTTCAAAGATTTACGATTTGCATAATTAGCTACCACCATGGATTCGAATTATAACTATCTGTTATTAGGGGTCCGTACATATTAAAAGAGGTTCTCAGTTACAGAACCTTTAAAGTAGAATTCTTGAGGCTGTTGCAAGAAATCCACGTTTCGCTATATGCTTTTAATCGCTACAAGACACAATTTCCAGCCGCGGCTTAGATTTAGGGTGACATGTTTCAAATTCAAATAAGATATGTTCGAATATTAGGTACTAATGCAAGAGCCTGTAAGGTTACTAATACCTTACGTGGCAGTGTCGTAGTAGTTATGTAGTAGTGACCGTAGTAGCAATATAGTAGACCTTTACAAGAGGGGACCATCTATACTCAGAAGTAGTAACGCATCTTTTGACCATCTTCAAGTCTGACATAAACCTAAAGATAACTTACTAGACTACTAATCATTTACTAACTCTAGTGAGTTTCACTAGGAGCACTAAAATCTGCAGTACCTTTACTGACGATTTACCAAATACTAATGCTCTCATTAACATCTATTACTGACAGATCTTACAGTGATTTAACCCTGTGATATAAAAAAAATGTTAAATTTAAGTAACATGCAATTTTCTCCAATATTTCTAAAGAAAAGGAAATATAAAAAAAACGTTCTTCAAAATACAGATCAACATTATTGTAACTGTTACAATGACAATGAGTATAATTATCTTCTACACAATGATCGCTTTTCAAAGGTAATCTAACCCTCTAATTCATACAATATCAAATAGGTACTAGACTCGTATTGTGGTAAACACCGTCATAAATTGCCAATAACGTGTAAGCTCGTAATACTCCCGATAATAAACGTAGAGCCATTGAGGTGCATAATACATCGGGAAACTTACATTGCTTTGCTCTTAGCAATGATCTTTCTCTCTATAAACAACGCTAAGAGCTCCAGGTAGTTTGGTAATAATGAATATTTATATCGCCGTCGTCTAAAGCATCATTCTACACGCGATGTCGTAAGAGGCGATTAATGAAGTAATTCCAGGAGGTCTGTGTTCATATAAATCTAAGAGTAGAACCACAGAGTAATACTAATGGATGGATGTCATGAAATAGGACATTTCCTAGTAAAATTTAAGTTAGGAGGCCTTATATACCACAGGGTTTTTCATCCATTATAAGGCATTATGAGAGCTGACCCAAACTAGCCGGGCCAGCTGCTTGGAGCTATAAATAAATTACGTTAGGTATACGGTAATGTCTTCAACTAAATTGGTAGAATGATTACGCAAAACATTATAACCTATCCGGTGATGGACTCTTTTTGCCATCTACGATACCATGATGAATATTCCTCCCTTAGATACACCTAATTCATTTTCGATCAGGACAAAAAGGAGTCCTATTTCATTGTAATAAGCTATAAAACTTCCATTGGTTTTAAATAATCAGTATTTACTACCCAAAGTCCACCCAAACCCACTGCCTTACAGTCAACAAATCGAAACTCTGATCCATTATTCAGAAGGCATATTCGACAAACGGTAAGAGAACTCTAACGTATAAACAGGATCCCCAATTATAAAGACGCGACGATCGTTTCAGATGCTAATTCTCTGATCCCCTGAATAAATTGAGCAATCCCGAAATTAGGTTCATTCGTAACGCAAGTCGATTGAAGGAATTAAATAAATGGTTTGATTTTTTATTAATTGCTTGATGCTAATTAATGAAAAGCTCTTTATTAGAAAAGTTTTGTTTAAAGCGATTAATTGTACTTACCTCTTAGTATCGAAGTACCTGATTAGAAATAACGAAACAATAATTAGGTAAGAAAAATCATCTCAAGTTTGACGTCCGATTCAAGGTCGGACATTTGGTTATTTTTCATGGGAAACCTTTAGTCCCATTTTAGAGTAACGAGTATTTGGGTTTAGAAAATAAAACACAATTTCCGATTTTAAATATTAGACATTTTAAGTATTTGCGAAATTATTTATAGGTTATAAGTATCAAATTACATTAAGCGAAGTACAAAACAATGTAGTAAAATAGAAAGTCCAATACCCACAACGTTATCTATTTAAAGCGATATATAGTTGCTTGATCTCTGCGATTACATAAAACAAAAACCCACAAAGCTGGAAGAAAGCGGGTGGTTAACCAAAGGTCTGCTCTAATTCCGCGCCGCAATTAGAAAAGAGGCAGCTACGGGTTATTAGTAGTCTCTCTGTTTGTAAGAACATGGTAGATAAGACCATTTTATTTTACAAAACGTTTACTGCATAAGACTATAGTTACTTGTGGACGTCTCTTTAAGCTTTCAGCAAAACATATTTTTTGCGGTTTTTAAATTTGCATCGTTTCATGAGTATGATTGACAACGGATTAAGTGATGATATGATTAGCTATGCAATGATTTTAAAGGGTTACGCCATTCAAATTACCGAGGAGGATATTCATAATTATAAACTTATTAAAATTCAAAACCATTTCACCCCAGCTTATTATCTTAAAGCAATAAAAATATAACACTAAAATTACAAAGGTCAACCCTACAAAGCTGACAGAAATTAGCCGGTTACACAGGGGGTCGCTCTAATTCCAAGCCAGCAATTAGGAAAGCGAGTAACTATGGCTTATTAGCGGGTTACTTTGTTAATGAGACTGCGGAAGGCATATAGAAAAGATTCCTGCATTTAAAACGCCCTACTCTACAAGCAAAAAACTTTTTTCGGTTACCAGGCTCCGTTCTGGCATCATTTGGAACTCAGTATGAATGGAAAGTGATGCGATCTAGGATGAATAACCTTTCTCCTCATTCAGACCTGATTTATTCATACCAGTTTCACTTTTGAATGACCAGTTCTGATTTGTTTTTGGATTTTGAGTGCACATTAAGTAGTTCATAAATGTGTTCCTGAATTTTTTGAGCAAAAAATTAAGCCTATTCATTGCACGGACAACTTTGGAGGTTTTTTTAATTTGGCTTGAACTGGGTTTTACGTAATTTAATTATTAATTTGTTGGCTAGTGTCTGTAGCAATGTAAATGTAGTACAGGTTAAAAACTAGCCGAATAACAAGTTTATTAAATAGTGCGAGAGCCAATAATTAAGTATCGCCCCAGCTAAGTTCTATTCAGTACATTATAGTCGTAAGCGACGTTAGAAAAATATTCCGTGTTGAGTATTCAATAGTTAAAAGTTGAACCAAAAACCTATTCTATATTATAAACTAACTCTAGTTGCATGACGAAGATTTTTTTGAATCTTTTCAGTAGAAATAAGTTTAAAACTTTTTTCACTATATTCTTAGAGTTAGTTTGAAACACATACGATATAAAAGATCGAAGACACAAAAAGTTGAAAATTGACCAAATTCAAATATTTATAATTGAGCAATTTTCAAATTAACGAAATAAAGGCCTACCGAGACCACGGCGAAAAGGCTAGTCGCAAACATCGTTAATTAAAAATCGCGGATTACTCTCGCAATTTTGTTTGGCCTACTTTCGAATAGTTGCGGTGTCAGCGCTGCAGTTTTTATTTATTTTTTATTTGACCCATTTCAGATTAATATTGAAAGCGAGAACACAATGGTTGTACCGATGTCGTACACCTCTGTATTTGGTTCGCAAACATTCGCTCCAATCACGGACAACTTTTGGACTGGTCGACCGATCTATGCCACGGTCCAATCAAACAGCTCTCACTAAAAGAGCCTTTTTATGTAACAAAATGTATACAATGCGAAATGTATACAGTACTTCAATAACTGCCGATTTCTATTGTAAATGTCGTATTTATTATTGCTGGAAATTGGACATAAAAATAGACTAAAAATTTTGTATAAAATAACCATTCAGAACACACACTACTAAGCACGACTTGACATAGTAACCTATACGTAATATTGCTATTAATTAAAGAAATTACTACGAAACACGGCAACCGGTAGAAGGTCTTTTACCCGTAGTTACGACACTGTATTTGCGTTTTTTTTGTTACTTATTTTCTGTGATTGATTTTTATTATGTAGTTCTATATGTAAACAGGGCGCACGCTGTTACGGAAAAATTACAAGTATGGCTCACTCTATCAAACACCCTCGGTTTAATTTGTTGACGCGTATTATTTTGGCCGCGTTTATTTTGTAGGAACAAATACCTCCCTTTATCGGACTATCATTTTCAGACCTTAATTTTGTTTTCTACTAAAATAACAAAATCGTGTTTCAGGACTACAAAAGACCTGGTTAGTATTTAAATACACCTTTGATGTAGGTGTATTACTCGTTTTGTTCGTCGTGATTTAAAAAGTAAACAATCTTACAGTGTCTTTTTAATGTATTTATCGATTTAAAAATAAAACAGGCACAAATTAAAGAATAAACAATAATTTAATTTCTAAATATTTTTTTAAATTAATGAAATAAATAAAAGTTGTGACAAGATTGTTTACCTTTTAAATCATGACGAAAAAAACGAGGTAGAACCGATATTAGATATATTTCCTATGTGTCAATGTGAATTTCATATGAATTTATACAAACTTCTTTTTTCAGTTCAATAATTTTACGTAGTATTTTGTGCAGAAATTAAACACATTTTTTAGTAATCAGCTTCATAACCGTAATTACTTTAAGTGTTCTTTCACTGTCGACCATTAAGCCATTAGTCATTTACGAATAGTACCGGAATTATTAAAATAAAGCTAGCATTATATCAACCGTACAGTACACCCTCTACTTCTATAGCCCTTAGGGTGGTACAAGTGATTAACGATTTGCAATTAGTATAATAATTACTTTCATTTTTAAATTCCAAGGTTAGATTTCGGAAGGACTTTCCTAATAGGTTGCCTGTTAAAATGTGGGTATTATTGTAAATAAAGGGTTAAAAAGTCATATTTATTACCTTTGTCGAACGGTTTCTGATTCCAACGTTAATTGGAAGATCTGAGGGAGAACATTACAGTTTGTTTGATTCTGATAAACCGGTTTCGTCAAACCCACTGTTATGACGAATGAAAATAATCATCTCTGTAAGACGGGTTTCGGACGCGGTATAGTTGTGTAGCATTCTACTCGTAATTCTTTTTTTTTAAATTCTTTTAAGGCGCGATAAAGTGAAATATAAATTGGATGTATTAAAGAAAATGCTTTGAAGGAATATTTTCTATAAAAATACCAATAACAAAGGAACAAAACATAATAAACTAACTTGTTCGTAGAATTATTTATGAGGTTGTCCGTATTCTCTTTCTGATTAATGCCAGTACACACTTCGTTAAGTCCCCACAATATTCCGTCATAAAAAACATTTTTATCAGTTTTCCTTTTTCTCGGTTCCTTTGCTTTAATGGCAATATATTAACGAAGTCTTTATTATTCCTTATTCCTGACCGTTTGTGCTCGTATTTTACTAACAACGCTTTTACATTTTCATCGACTTTGTAGTCAGATAACAATAACAGACTTACAATTTATTTATCGGAAATTATTTTTAAAGATACATGGATATTGGAAATCAACTATTATTTGGTTTTGGAAAACGTTTAAGAACTTATACCTACACCTAATAATTTGAAGAACTGAATATTGCCTTACATTCTATAACTTATTTAAAAAAAAGGAAACAAATCCAGAAATAAGGCAGGTATGTGATGTGAGTATCCCTTGAGTAAACTCGAAACGGAGATGATCATTTTGAAAGTATGTATCCATTATTCATTCATACGAATGGTTCACTATAAGATATGAATCTTATAACAGAATAGGTCAAAAGCTTACACCCATGCGGATTAGATTGGGGTTAGAGGGCAACGAAGAATCAGTTTTTTTATTATCCTATCCGAACATAACCTCTGAAAACTAACGACTTTTAAATTACAGGACATTACAAACTAAATTAAATATTAATCTTACAAGCAGAAGAAAGAAATGCTATACAATAGAGGGATGTAAAATGTAAGATTATCAATCCGCTTAGCGTTTGTTTCTTGCACCAAAACATAAGTGTTTAAGCCACGACATTAACATGCCGCGTGTTCTGCTCTATCATGAATATTTATAACACACCGCATCAATGTTCTGTGATATTAACGCTTTATGTTTAATTTAAGTTGGCTTTTGCTTCTGGATTTTGTCGTGGATCTGAGATAAAGAAACGTTAATGAAAGACTTGGAATGCTGATAACCGTTAGGTACTTTACGCTTTAAACGCGCCCGCGGTTTCGTATGTTTGAAAAACATATTGGATGTATCCCCAGGGTACATAGTTTACAGAATCGGGATAAAATCTATCCTATGTCCTATTCCTGGATGAAAACTACCTGTGTACCAAATTTCAGCTTAATCCGTTCAACGGCTCACTTTATAATAATTTTCACATTTATAATATTAGTAGGATTAATTTTTTGGACACCACTGATATTATAATCTAATGGTTGCTATATTAATGCCACTGGTTGTTAGTCATCCAAGGAAAGTGATCAACAAAGCCAAGAGAAATAGTCTGAAAATAACTCCGCGAGTCGTGCCTCATTTATAAATTGCTATTCTTCTTGGTTCAAATACTAAAAGTAACACAACGAACTTAACATTTTTATCAGTAACGTCGTATTCCGGGAGCAATTCATTACAAGCTCGATAAAACGCGTCCATACAAATGCGACTTAGCTACAAAACCGCATTGCAAAACCCGCTGCAATCCTTCCGTTCACTACTTACAGTCAAACGCACAACACTAGAACTCTCGGCGTAACAGAGTTGGAACGCTTCCAGATAGATGACACGGCAAAAAATCTGTGCTATCCTCGTCCCAGGAGGCGGGAAAAGTTAATAGATTTCATTAATTAACCCGTTCAGTGATCCGGGTGATTGTAGCGCAGTCCCAAGATAAAAAGTGACAATTCGTCCGTTGGAGTTGGGATTTGGGGTTACACCTTTTTATGTATAGAACGCCGAGGCTAAGCATGTTAGTTCTGTTTCGAATAAAACTTCCCGTAGAATTTAATGAAAAATCTTTCGAGAAAACTTTACGTTGATTTTATATTTTTGTTAGATTGATTTCCGAACACGCTGGTAATACTAATTCCGAGAACTGATTTAATTTTTAAGTCAAATCGGTTACCCAGTGATAAGGAACGAATAAAGAGAACTGTGCGATCCAATTTGGTTAGTCAATGTTTGCCAAACTACACCGTTTACCCGAGTTTGCTTTTCCCCATGTTTGAAAAGTAATACGTTGTACCCATTACAGATTGCACTGAAATTACGTGCACCTTTAAATGGATTTAAATTTCCGTGCTCTAGCAGTGCTTTAATGAAATTGAAGATGGAAAACCAACAAAAGAAAAATTTATTGGATCGGGCTGACATTTAATGAAATGAATATTGACTTTAATGAATATGTTAGTAATATTGAGTAATAAGCAGATATAGGTAAGTAGGCAGTTCTTGATTTGAACAGACAATTGAGGAAGTAATGAACCAACTAATCTCTTTTGAGAGGCCGTGGTGCGCCTTGCCTATAACAATAATCATTGTCATCATTTTTCTTTTTTCACGAGTTTGCTAAGGTATTTCTACTTATCATTAACGCACTGAGTTTGCTTAATATAGATCGCTTTAATATCAGATAGAACGTATCTATAATTAATTTTTATTTTACAAACAAGAATAGATGCAATATGGAATTTAGTGTTGCATTGGAAAATATACTCCAGTTTAAACTTATTAAGTGTTAATATTGCATTATAAAAATGACTAGACTTAAGATTATCGTAAACACTTAGATTGCAATAAAAATATAGGTATTGAGGATTGTATTTTGCAGTTTTCTCAGTCAGCGTTGTCTAACATTTCCCTGGCGTCCAATTGTTTATTTGCTGAATCATACTTTTCCTTGTCTTTTATTGTAATATTTAATAAAAAGTTTTTTTTTAGTTTTGTAACAAGTCGCTGTTGTTGGTAATCTGAAGTTAAAAATTGATTAACATGTCAAAAACTTCTCATATTAGTTTCTCAGTTTCAGCATTGCTTTAATTTCATTAAAATCTACTTTTTACGTAGCAAATGGTAGCAGATTTTTTTTTATTTGCGTTAGTACTTTATTTTACTAGTGTAGTATGTACTCGTATAGTATTTGCGCAAACGGTTTCTCTTAACTACTGTAGTATTAAAAACTTTGGTTAGAATCATGTTATTATGTTATGAATGAACATGAATGAATCATGTTTTGAATAGCTCTATAAACTGTTAGGTATTAATATTTTTAATTATATACATATATAGGTACAAATACAAAATATTTGTTGTAGTTTAGAAAAAGGAGTATTAGAAAAAATGGATTAGTTCTGAATAATCCCATATGTCTTTTGGGATCGAAGTTACAATTCAAGTGATACGTGCTTCTCAAATGTTCCTCAAGTTTTCTGCAAGTCACGTTTCCTTCTATGTTCTCAAGAACAGTTCGCTTCGTGAAATCTATATACATAGCAGAGTAGTCAGTATTTTTATATACCAACTGTGAGTATACTGCACTTGAATGTTGGTATTGTAAAAGTATTTGTAACATAACAATTGCGACGTAGATTTTTATCACACTTATTAATAAATGCAATTTGATATCCGTACCCAATATCAAATTTAGTTTTTTGCTTGGGATATCTTTATATTTTTTTTTATAAAAAAGGAAAGGAAATATTTTCGAAACTCGTAACTCGAAAATTAAGATTAAAAGATAAGTTGACAGCATGCTTTTACAATTATTTTGTCTTCGCTTTTCCTGGAAATCAATCATACCGGAACTGAATTAGATAGTTTTTAATTCAACAACTATAAGCCTCAAAGAGTTAAGTTATTGCTTTCGTTGAATGAGTTTGTACGGGCCACGTTAAACATATGATCTTAAACCAATTGACTATCTATTCACATCCCGTGTCACGTCCCAGAGGGAACAGTTGTTTCCAATGTTTATTCGTAAAACTTCTTATTACGCTATACCAAATCCAGGATATTTTCCTTGCCGTTACCAAAATAAATATTTCATGAAACTTCTAACGGCTCTTGAAATAAAATTATCGTAAGATCTCCCCTTTTTCTTATAAATGGCCAAAATTTCCCTCGTTAAATTCAACGTCGTATCTGATAATATCAGGCCGAAAGGTTCTATATAAAATTATTTATTGTCAAACATTGAAGTATGCATGTCATCATCATCTTCATTCGTTTAACTTAATTTAGTCAGACTAATATTTTGTTACTGGCCACTACCTAATATATATTGTACTTTCGTAGTGAATTAACAGATTTGAGAAAATTTTTATTTATGGTACTACATCTGATATACAACCTAAGATTTTCTATAAAATTTTGATTTTATTCGCAATTGGGATGAAAACTTGACAGACACAATAACTTTTTAGAGAAATAATTTTAAATTTCAGTCATAATAGTAACCAATTTTCGTATTACAATAGATCAAATTGTGGACTTAAAACATATATTTTCTGGTTCTATGTTTTTAATTTGAACTCTAATACGTCTGAATATAACAGCACTTGAGTAGCAGCGAACTAACTTCAGGGAGTCCAATTAGATTCTACAGACAAATTGCTTGATTAGCGTTCACTTATTTGCGCTGGCATGCACATTAATAAAATATTCCGACAGATCAGACCTTCAGTGAGAGAGGTCTGAGATTAACGACAGTATCTGAAGTAAAAAGAACGGCAACGCAAAGAGAAGAGAGTTGTTCGTCGCCAAGACTTCGATATTACCAGTAGGTATTATAAAGGTGTCAAAAATGAGGTAGATTTTTTTTTGAGTGGTGATATTTATAGCCTACAATCGCGTAAACATACGGTAAGTGATCACCAACCACCACTCATAGATATCAGTTATCAAAGGCATCATCGATATTAAAAAGATATTCTTAGGTCATCGCCTTACAATGACATGTAGGTATCGATTACGGAGATATTTATGAATGTTGTAAATGATGAAAGCTTTTTCTAAAAAAATGAAAATATTTACACACAATGTTAATTTTTTATTAATACCTGAATAAGTTACAGCAGGTAATTAAATTTAATATCTACTACTAGTAGTAAAATTGAAACGAAATATCAAAGACATACAATCAAGCATAATACAATTTCCAACAGCAAAAAATACAGAAACCGTACCTATATTGCACTTTATATCCAACCATGAACCAAATGTACCTACAATATTCTCGTATTCCCAGCTCAATCGCCAACAACCTACGTCGCTTCGACTTAATGGCCCGTTCCTTCCTTGTGGACGGATACGTTTTCCATTTAAATGTCACCCAAGGATACTACAATTACTATTTGATTTGCACTCGTGTGCTCACTGCAGTAAGCAGTAAACATCGATTTCCTATTCACACGTTGTAAACATGTTTATTTTCATTCTCAACACGTTCTTTTCCACACATCTTTACTTTTATACCTACGTTTTTATAGATTTTAGAAAGGCTTTTTTCGCAATAACGACAAAAGAGCTAACGGTCTGATGGTAGATTATTACCTTCGTGATCGCAATGCTGAAATACCAAAGCAATCAACGAAGCGTAGTCAGCCAAGAATCATCAGGATCGTAAACCAGAGTCTAAAAGTTTTAATACAAACCTTTTTTTTGTAAGACTTTAAGAATATACTTTAGAGTACCCATACATGTAACATACCGCATTTCATCTCAGCTAGAATCGACCTATTTTCAAACTTTAGCTGATATTCTTTTGGAAGCACCTTCCATAGATCGTAATTTGTACACTACGCACATCAAAGTCTTTATGAAGTAAAGAGTTATAACTCTTTAATAATAATAAGATCCTTAAAAACATTTTGAAAATAAGTCTAAAGTACTTCCATACCTTCTCTTCGAATTATAAAAACAGCATCATTTACTTTAATTTAGAATCTGGTGTAAAAGATTGACTATCAAACCATTAGACTACCACTGTTGCCTTTAATAAACACACATAATTTGGAAGTCTCGTCAGCACAAAGAAAAATCCTTTGATATATTGGGTCGTTATTCGCGCCAACTCCTTGGGAGACTCGGATTGTTAATCGGGCTATTTGTCACGATCATGCTTGGTATTCAATGCAAACGAACGATTCAAATTTCACGTACAATTTCGCTGGAGAATCACTCGCAACTCCGACTAGCATAATAATCGGAAATCTGCTACTAATTTAACGATTCATCAATTTTTCGATGAATACGTACGAATTAAATTCGAAATAACTGAAGCTCACAAACGATTCCAAAACAATAGTGCATAAAAGAATTTATGTTAGCATTGTTTGTGATTTATTGTTTTAAAAACATAATTATATAGAATATATATACCCTCTCCATATGTCACACACATTGTTGTTCAAGTAGCTATACTTCGTTTAGTTGAAAATTAAATGCATTTGATTAATACCTTATTTTCCATTTCTAACTTCATTTTACCGCTGGTAGAAATAGATCATTACAAAGTACTAAAACCACTCCACAATTCAGATAACTAAGTACTGAGCTTAGAAACGGTTAAATTTGCTACAATCGCATAAGCTTTAGCGCACCTTAATTTACGATCAGACGGATTAATGCTAAACACTTATTGCCAGCCCCTTTCAAGTATACAAGTATTTTCCAGCGAGTCGTTGTTCATTTGTTAATTCTAAATAGAATGGAGTATAAGATCAATTCTTAAGTCAAGGTACTCGCAATTGCTTGTGGTATAGCACCAAATTGAAAAAAGAATGAAATAATTGCGTCAAATGTGTTTTTACCTGTACTACCTAACTTTATCTGTACACGATGTCAAGGTTATTTATGGACTTCTTTATAAAATCGATAGTCATCAGAGACTTCAATTATTTTAGTTGTGATAGTGAAGACTACACTTGTCAAATCTAATCTATACATGTCAAATATGTGGCTTTATCGATTTATTAAGACTGACGTTTAAGTACATAGTACAATACGCGTTAGTGGTGGTTTTCATTAATCATTAAGTGACGAACGGATGGGTAGTAAAAAAACGTATGTAACGAGTTGAACCTATTTAAGTTTTTCATAGGTATTTTGTATCTAAACATATTATTCTTTTCACATTTCCTCTGAAACTTCACACCCTTTAGTTTTACTTATAAACGAATTTCCTCTAAGTAATTTCGTGTTTCATTTTGAAGAGCGAGTGACACTTACGAATGAGGCATTTCATCTCAGTTCAGAGGCAGCAATATATTTGTCATTAATCCTAAAATAGGGCTACGTTATTAGTCAACGAGGTGTAACTTAATTTTAACCGGCTTCAAAAAAGACGAGATAATTTATTCAGTATTATGCTTTTGCCTCTGCCAAACAACCTTGTTTATTAACTTCATCTTTATCAATATCAATTCTTTTAATCCATTACAATGTTACGTAAGGCTTTTTAACTGTAACCACAACATTTTTGTCTACGTTGTCAGTAATATTTTACTTTTTAGCTTCGAGAAGTCTTATGATCTTTTCTGGTGAGCAGTCAGTTAAAACAAGACTAGATGGTAACAGGGTATGTGACGTAAATTGAGAGCGATGAAACGGCTGCAACCGCATGACTAACACTATTGTTGTCAACAGGTCTCCGGCCTGCCAGCTGATATCAACTGAGACTCTAGGCTCAGTGAATTTGTTAAGCCACTATTGCGACTAGTGTTTTGGTAGTAGAATTATTGCCTACAACTATATGCTTAAAGTCTGTAGTGTTAAAATTGTAAGAATATTGTAAAATATTTTTGATTTCTGAAGTTGTAATGAACTTAAGTTGTTTTTGCGTCCAACTTCTACGTTTCAAAGTATTCAGAACTTCTAAGTATCAATTCGGATGACTTAAAAAAGAGATGATCATATAAATCTACATATCAAACTGATTCTGAATTTGCAAAGACCGGATATTTATGAGAAAGCAAAATTTTAAATCCCTGAATTCAAAAAAGTAATTATGATCTATTTGTACAGAAATATGCATCTTGTTACAGAACAATGTCTGCTAAGTCCGTTTGTCCTTTACGTCAGTAATAACCGCTTTAAGGTGCCGTATTATTTAAAACTTACCATTATACTTCTTGTTGATAGGTCTGCGACCAGGCCCGTCTACCGTCAGGGCGGAGTCGCTAGACGCGTCCAAGCTGATAGCTGTGTCTGGTGGCGAGGCGACACTTCCATGCGACACTCGCTCGCCGCAACCGCCTGATGCTTTACTCCTTGTAGTATGGTATAAGGACGACGTCCCTATATACAGGTAAGCTGATTAATAACTATTGTTATTGCAATGCGGACACGAAATAACGAATAGTGGATTATATTAGAATTCAAGTAGAATTAACTGATGGTAGTGGTTCTAGAAATTTCATTACGTAATTAATGATCATTGGAACGAGACTTAATATAAGATGCTCCAATTAATCAAAGCATGTTCTTAAGAACATGATTGTGAGTGGAATTAATTGAAATGAGAATTCTATTGATACTTATTGTAAAGTATTCAGTCCTGTTAAGTATGCTACATAAGAGCGGACATCCAAATACATTTTAACATAATGATGAAAAAGTTTTAGGAAATCGTTTTTAGTTTACGATAAGACATTATATTAAAATATTTCTTAGCAAAAATTCAAATTCGTGGTAAGCAACGTTTTACACGTTTCGTTTTGCGTGGTAATAACCGGACGGTTGCGTGAGGCGCCAGAGAGAGCTAGTTCCTATAACTAGACCGGTTCACTTGTTCCAGGCTATCATTAACTTTATACAACTGCTTAATCGTCGGTCAATAGCAAATATAATATTGTATGGAACAATTACTGGGTAATAGCTTTGAATTTTTCTCTACTTCCACAAAATTAATAACTAGGTGCGCTGTTCTTTTTATTTCGTCAAATATTTGAATCATTTTACTGATTGAAAAAAATATTCGTTTTTCTTTATGCGTTGTGAAATATTTCTAGTTTTTATTGCTTTAGTGTACTATAGTTCGTGCTCTTTGTAATTTTACTGATTGTTTAGGATTGAAGTACTATATATTGTATTATGAATACTGATTCGTTTTATGACTAGTGTATGAATAGCTATTGGGATAGTATTCAGATACACTTCTATCGTAAATTCTATTTATTCGTAATACTATATTCATGTGTGACCTTTCTACTTCGATATATCTGCGATGCATGAAAGTACTAAGTTTCAGAGGTAAGAAAAATTTAGTTTTGTGTACCTACATTCTTGCAAAATACTAATTACAGGGCAAATGATAAATTGGTACGTGGCTTCAATATTTTTAAAACGATATTTAAAATCGATCCCTTGTAGCATTAATTCTCATTTAAAATTCAGATTTGACCTTGAATTATCATCTTAAATCTGTTAGGTATGTATGTTTGTCAGTTATTTCCATAAAAACCATTCTTTATAAACTCATAATATTACCAAAATAAACGCTAGGAATTAATACTTGTCTGAAAAATAAGTGGAAAATGCCAACAAAATCACAATCTGACAACGTGTGCATATTTTATACATCGCTCAGGCGCGCATTCGTTATGCATGCCTGTTTCAGGATGTCAAATTAGTTTCACGCAGGCTTGGAGCGAAACGTATTATGAATCCTATTGCGATACAAGTCACTGCTTTATGAAAGTGACGGATGGTTTCTGGGATTACTGGTGATGAAATGGGGCGTTAATTGCGTTATTATCTTTTTGGATTTTGTTTTTGACCGCGAGTTGTCTTAGATATCTTAAATTAATATAAGTTGGCAGACAGTTTTGTGGATGGTACAATAATTTACTATAATGCAAATGAGGCTTTGTACAATTTCATATATTTTTTAAATACTTTATGGTACGTACGTACATAAAAATGATTTGCCCATGTTTAACTGATCATAACCGAAGAATGTTGAAACAATTCGGATGGATGTTTAGTTAGATTTGCGAGGTTTTATGTAAAAGAATAGCTTAGAATAATTCACCAGAAATCGGAAAATTCCGACTAGCATTTTTTATTGGAATTACTCAATTTGTTACAACAACGTCTGAATTCTTAATAATACATTTTTTCTCAATTAAGATTTCAGATATATGTCATAAATTATAGCTATAACATAAACATATTATTTTAAGTTGACCATAGTGTAACCGTGCTTCAATCTCCATAAGGCTATTTCAAAAGAACTTAATGGTGATTTACAACATAGCACAAAACACTGCGGGATTTTAGTGTGAAAAAGGACACATTTATAGCACATTCTACACGTTACTTTCATCCGCTATTTTTTCCTCATACGTATTATGGACGTGATGGTGTCACAGTGAATCATGTTTTACCGTGTTTACGCGCCAGTGGCATGTTTATGGGTTATGCCATGACGGATGGCCTGACTTCACCGCTTCAGCCGCATTAACACTGTTGGTTAACTATCGACCTATTTATTGTTTTATTAAGATTTGGCATAGAACTGTAATTCTTCTTTCGGTGTAAAGTGAAACATGCCATGTACCTACCTTTTACTTTTATTCATTTCTGAATATTACGTCTTGTTGAAATATTAAAGTTGTTATATTTTCGTTTGGTGTGAAAATAAAAAAAAATGCTGTTACGAATTTGAGTTGGTAAACGTTTTACCTTAAATGTTCATCTGTTTTAACAATATTTTTGTTATTTCATCTACTTTGTGATTGAACATGAGCAATGATTAAATTAATCTAAATAATTAGTTGTAGTCTATACCTAGTACCAAAATAGCCATAGATATTGGTTAATTCCTAAACATTTTCATAATTCAAAATTATTTATTCGTGTAGGTACCAATAATACACTTATGCTCGTCAAACTTTTTGTTTTAATCTACCCCCGTTTCGTAAAGGTGCTTTAATATGGAGAAGAAAGGGGAAAGAAACTCCCCCACACATCTTTTTAAATATATAATACAATACAATACAATACATAAAAGCAAAGATTTGTCTGGAAACTACGCATTCAATAATCTCTACATCCTAACTATTCAAAAAACTCTTCATCAGTTAGCTTTGTCAACTTCAAAGGCTCAAAGAGTACGCTCCTTTTGAACCAAAAATGAGCGGATACCCTTTATTTTGAAGCGACACACCGTATATCCTTTTAGAAACACAACCTGTGACACATTGTGACTTTCATCAAAAAGGTTCCATTATTAACTATGCTACTTTTTGAACCATATCATTTTACTTTTAGACATCACAACAGAGCGTAATGTAAATATTTTAAGTACCTACTTGTAAAATGTAGTTATATAAAGCGAGTATATAATATCTATAGGTAAATCAAACAGCAATAGATATATATGTATAAGTATATTAAACTTAAGCTTGCATTTGGTTTCTTGATACACATAAGTAACGCTAAATATATTTTCTGACGTCAATTATGAATATGTCGAGCCTTGATTATTGTGATCATTCATATTAGAAACGATCCGTTATTTAAAACAGTGGCACCCAAGTCCTTAATACAAAACCAGGTTATAATTGAAACTTGTGTCACCGAGAAAAATGTAGGCGTGACCGCCTTACATAAATAAACCAAGCTACCACTTACGAAAACTATGTCAAGCAGAGTTACATTTGCATACATCGTACCTTAGTGGACTCGTAATAAGGCTGAACCTTCAACCCTCATTCGGAAGGTATGAATTGTATAATTTGTGAAAACTTGCGGTTTTCGATACCGTTGAAGTGAAACTGAGTAGGTGTCTTGAACATAAAATGGAATTAGCAAACTTGGCTAAGAGTGGAATCGACAAATTGCACAGATTCGAATCTACTCGTATCTTAAATCATATTATCTTTGGTTAACGATATTAAAAGATTCTGTAATTATTTTATTTATTGCTTGACAAAATAGAATAAACGTATAGTTTGATAAATAAATAAGAACGTAAATCACATATAAAAATATCAACTAAATCATTAGTGTTCGAGATGGCACGTCGCGCAAAATAAGCTGAGTTTCTACAAATAACGGACCGTGAAATGACCGTCAGACCGCTAAAATAGCTTCTATCCTCGAAAGGAAGGAAACCTTACTGATTATAGCAATTTCAAAAACTCGACGCGATCATGGAAAGCTGGAAAAGGGTATTTTATTATAACACCAGATAAATATGTGTACAGGGTGTTTTTGATTTACAAAATATATTTGCGTTAATATTTTTTATCAAATTTCTAGTTTAACTATGACTGTGTTTTAAATATATTGCTATTAAGGTAAAAATCAAATCTATATTAAAAATTTTTTTTAAAAGATCTAGAAACTTCGACTAACGAAAGCAGAAAGAACGTGTTTGCAGATATTAAAACCGGGCCTAAAATAAGTAGGTAACCAAGGCAAAGCGAGAGTGAGCCAACATTTTTTTATATAGGAGTTAAAACGTAATTATTTTCCCTAACGTGACTCTGTCCCTATAACTTACAGTATTGCGCCATATCTAAAAACTATTTACCGTCTCGACATCATCAATCAACATCGATGTATGGCTGAAATAGCAATACTTAGTATATAAATACATCATAATCCGTCATGGCTACGTGAGTATTTTCTCCAAGAAATATTGGAGACTCGTTTCTGTGTCGAAAGTAAAATATCCCCAAATGTAATTGATTTGCTTTCCAGCTTTTATAAAATCATTCCTGGTTTGTTTTTACAAATAGATAAAACAGTGTTCAAACCAGTCTTATTTGATTAAAAATAATTTTGATTGTACCTGGTGTACATACAATTCAATAAAACATTATTATGGTTTCTATTTATTCTAAGGTTTCTATGTACATTAGTCGCTGCAATTTTATTATTGACTCGCCCTCTTAATTCCATTTATGTGAATATACTTAGTATTATGTTAATAAGTTTTGTAAGAATATTAACATTTGAATTAATGAAGCTAAGTTATCATGACCTGGTTCCGAAGTGATTTTTCAGCCATATTGGATTTTCAGGCATCGACCCACGTGATATTAAGCTCTCGAAATACGAACCGTTGAATATTAAAAACAAACTGAAACGCTATATATTTTGTGAATTCTCGAGCACCCTTGTGTATTTTCCAAATAATGAATACATTCTGACTTGTTCAGACGAAACCAATTGACGCCTTACAATACATTGAGAAAGATGGGTGTTGACGATTCGGTTAGGGCACGAACACGTTTTACTTTTGAGGGAAGAAAATGAGGTGATAAGCTCTTCCGTTCCTAAATTTTACATCTAGGTCATTATTTATTTTTTTGCATATTACATCATCTTTATCATCACAGCCCATAACTGTGCCACTGCTGGGCTAACGTCTCCTCTTACAGTGTAACATATGCCATAGTTCACTACTGATTGGCAGACTTTACATTCACACGCCCTTGAGAACTTTATGGAGAACCCTCAGGTGTGCAGCTTTCCTCACGATGCTTTCCTTTACCGAAATATAACAAAAGGGCATATTACATAATAACATGGTCATGAAATACCCCAGTAGGGCTAAGTAACAGTCATTACTGCCATTAGTCACTATATAAAACTTTTAATTTTGGTAATTCAAATACCTATTAAGAACTATTAGAAGTACTTTTAAACCAAATAAGTATTTGCTTATTAAGTATCTCATCAATTGCATAAACTTTTACGTTAAATAAAATGAATTTCAATTATCTTTTAATTTTGTGTTTCAGCTAAGATTCTACGTAATTTACGTACTTAATTTTCTAGAAGAGTAGGTAAATAGTATGATGAAATGGTCTGACATTTGAAGTAGGTGCTTACTCGTACTTAAATAAACTTTAAATAAATAACACCCAAAACTTGATAGAAACTTAAGTAAATAATGTTAAGAGATTGAAATAATAAAGTAATTTAAGTCGTAGGTACTTCGTTCACTGTCGACGAAGTTATTTAATTTTACCTATTAGTAACAAAGTTGTTTTGGCTATATTAGCTCATCTTCAAACATTTTAGCTTAGGTAAGTTTTTATGAAAAAATAAACCAAGAAGGTCTATTTTTCATAATACCTGCTCCATGCATTAAGGTTTATGAATTTCCACATAACGATGTAATGTATGGGTCTAATCTAGAACCATAAACTTGCAATATTCAACAATATTGCACCTAAGTGAGATTTTCTAGCAAGCCATGGCCACTCCTTACCTATGTAAGGGTTATAAAATTATACGCTAGAGCATACGTTTACTGAAGAAAGCGTTTTATTATTATGTTCATAAAATAACGGGGTTATACCAAAAATACTTGCAAAATTGGAATATTGAAAGCCTAAAAAATACAAATAGGGCAGACAATATACGTCACGGACATCTTAATTTATCTATAAAGCGTGTGTTTACGACATAACTGAAGTTTGATAGATACTTTTGTAATTGTAACCTAATTAAAAACCTTCATGCTAGTTTGCTCTTAAAGCAGCGAAGAACCTGATAATGTCTTGTGCTTTAGTTATAAAGTAAAACTTTTTAGAACTTGTAACGTTTTTGTGCCAATATTGTTATGTCTTTACGAGCTGTTGCCCGCAGCTTTGCTTGCGGAAATTATAGTTTTGCGGTGATATTTACCCACTTAGGGGTTGATTTAAAAAAATCCTTGAATCAGATTTTTCATCCCTTTCAACCATAAACCTAAACACGAATTTGCAAACTGCTAGCTTTAAAATTTGGTTAATTTTTATACAAACTTTCATCCCTTATTTCACCCCCTTATGGGTTAATTAAGCAGTGATAGCCTAGTGGTTTGAACGTTGGTCTCTCGAACGGGAGATCCTGGGTTCAAACCCCACGGCACGCACCTCTAATCTAAAAAGTTATGTGCGTAT
>LGAG01000764.1:737911-750150 GCA_001278395.1 Lerema accius
AAACTTTCATCCCTTATTTCACCCCCTTATGGGTTAATTTCCTAATTTTTTTTAAATCCGAACTTCTAAGCTTAGTATCGAAAACCTAAATACTAATTTGCAAACTGCAAATTTTATTTTTATTTTCATACAAACTTTCATCGCCTATTTCCCCCCCTTAAAGTGGGAATTTCCAAAAATCCGTTCTTAGTGCTCCCCTACACTCTAGAAGGAACCTCTGTGCCAAGTTTCATGCTCCTAGGTCTATCCGTTTAGGCTGTAGCATGTCTGTCAGTCAATCAACATTTTTATTAAGTATGATGATCACTCTATACAATACAAAACTGTTATCAAATACATCTCCATTTTGAAAGTAACAGTCTTTTTTATTAAGGCGCTCTTAACGCTCAAAAAATATTTTAAGCATTTTTTTTTCTATTAATTGTTACTTGTTTTAATGTCGTTTGTTTATTCCAGCTACGATGGGCGTGTTAAGGGTCCATCGGCACATTGGGCAGATGCCTCACTAGCTGGTCGGGCGCGGTGGCATGCCACTCCGCATTCTGCGCTTCGCATCCACGACGTCATACCTACAGACCGAGCATTGTATCGCTGTCGTGTCGACTTCAAGGTTTCTCCGACGAAGAATCACAAGTTCATCCTTGATGTGATCGGTGAGCTCTTTTTAGTAATAATGAACATGTTTGAAAGTGACAAAGTGGCATGACATAGGGTGCATACACCGTGAAACCCTCGACTCGAAAACATTTTTTTTTAATTTGTAACATAAATATTATGTATGCTTGTTAAGAATTTAACGCAAGTCTTAATAGTCAGTACGAAGTAGGCTTTAGGATTCTTGAATAAATTAACAACGCATAAATTCTTGTATTTACATGACGAATTAGAACACTGATTCAAGCCAAACAAGAATACACTATGAGAGAAATGTTCTATAAAATACCTAATCGCTCCTAAAAGATTACTAGTCACGTTGCACAGTATATTATCAGTATAGGATCAATCCTTAGTCGCCATTTAAACTTAAACTCACATCTTGTTTCAACGGTCTAAATTGCTTGTAGATTTATTTGGAATCACGCTGAAGCTCAACAGACACAAGTAAGTTTGTTGCTCTTGTGATTGGATAGTTCAAAGTTGCTTATTGAATTTAAGTTTCTAGTTCAAGACTGCATGTACTTGTATCAGCAAAAACTTGGACATGGGATGTAGTTAGCGTGAAGTATAGTTAGTTGCGCTTTAAGCGTGTATCTGGTGTGCATTTGAAGACATCGTAATGACCTCGGCAAATAAAACGCTAGGTACTGTGTGGATGATGGCGCTACGAATATTAGATGCATAACAATTTTGTATTGCATATTTTATTTGTGTGTAATATTCCTTTTTTTTAATTGTTAAGAAAGAGATTTAGATTGCAATGTAATTAAATTGTGATACTTATCAAAAAGAAATGAAATTTTGCTTAATTTTTTTTTAGAAATTGCCAAGAATGTGACATCTTTCTATAGAAAAGGGTCATACATACTGAGCATGACATGTTGAGTGACAAGATAATTATAAGAAGGGTTAGAAAAATATGAACGATAGCAGTCAGGAACAGTTTAACTTAACCTAAGACGGAAGTTCTTAAGAATTTTTGCCACCAGCGGTCACCTATAAATTTTTCAACTACGTCGATAGTCTCATAAATTTATAACGCCCGGCTAATAGATCTATACTAGATATTTATAATGCTCATATTATTTTACTATCTCTTATTGCAAAAACTAAGTATAGCACCAGAAAAGAGTCTATAAAGACACTAACTGAATGAAGAAACTGTTACAAGTCCGGTCCTTACGTGACTGGTGAGTCTTAACTTGCCTTATTGAATTCCGTATTAGCAGAAGAACTTGGAACTTGAAACTGCACGTTCGGTATCGGTAAAAGCTACTACGTATTTCTCTCATGATCACGAATGAAGTTTAAATGCGAACTGATTGGGTACTGCAGTGTTTCAGAACTTGAAGTGTCGGTGATGAGTTGATGCAAACATTGGATTTACAAACATTGTATGTAGGTATGCTAAAGTAAAGTTTATCTGAGTTAAAAGTTAATGAATCTATTTAAATTGTTAATGGAAAATATCCGTTGACATTTAACTTATCAAAATATTTTGTTAATTTTCTTTTCGCAATTTTATGGTCTCTTGTAAACATTATCGTAATCGTTGTAAACATCAACTATGCCAATGCTCAGACATGTAATTGCATATTGTATTAAAAGAGTACCAAAACCTTGATGTATTACATAGATTTTTGTTGAAAAAACGCTTAATCTATCCGTGAGTTTCAGAACTTTTTGTGTTCATATTTGATTTGAAAAAATATTGCATAAACCGTTCCACATTTAATTTTCTTTAATCACTCGTTCAGACTCACTCTACAGCTGAGTTCGAATTTGCGGCATTAAAGAGGCACAATGGACTATCAGTCATTCACGCGCAGCGGATTTCATTTAAAATTTATCGTCGCTATTTCGTATTCGCATCTGAATGCAAACTTCCAGTAAGTTTCTTAGACATGCAGCTGCTATTTCTGTTGGTTGAAAGGTAAATGTAGTTAACTGCTTGAAATATAAAATAGAGTGGCTAGATGGTTTAAGGTTTGACAGACAGCAAGAGGATGAACATCGTTATCTATTTTTCAATTGAAGATTCTTGCATTAGTAATTTTAAGACGTTGCACAGAGTAATATCAATGAATACCTGTATTAATGACAAAATATATGAAATTCAAAATAAGTTTGTAGTTAGTAAAGAGATTTAAGTTGTCGAAGACTCTATATGAAAGGGTTGTAGAATCGAAATATTTCAGATTAAATAGGTTGTTGAAAAATCTCTTATCTAACTTCACTTTTTATTCAACATGATCATATCACATCATGCTAAGAATAGGAGAGGAGTAACAATAAAAATATGGCGAAAACGAGAAAATTATGCGCGCGGAGCCGCAGACGATATCTAGTGTAAAATGAAGGACTATTTGACTTTTAGTCAGTGTCGTAGGTACGAGTAGCACAGTATTAATTTGACGACAATACAAAGGGACTTAAAGAAGCTAGGGTCTTTAAGGAACTACGTGTAACATCTCATTTGTAAGTGTCGTGAACCAACACTTTTAAAACAGATGTTTCAACAACAAACTTGCTTAAAGCAAATTGTTTTACTTAGTTACCTATTTTGTCCCGCTTTAGTCAAAATGTTCAAGTTTTTGCTACTTAGAAACTTATGTAAAATTGTTATTCTACAAGCTTATTATTCAAAAGATGTTTTGGAATTAATTTTGCTTGATAAGAGTACACTCTTATACATCTCTATATTTTTAATTTATTATTTCTTTACTTATAATAATTACCTAATATTACATTTTCATAATTTATCATTACTTACTTTAAAATCAGTTATATAAAAGTGGTTTGAACTTTGGTCTCCCGAACGGGAGTTCCTGAGAAAAAATATGTGCGTATTAGATATACCTATTTATTAATTGCTACTGTGAAAGTCACGTAAATCAGTGGGACAGTTACGGGTTGCGATGATTTCTTTACTAAAATCTCATAGTTATGATAATAATGAAACTGCTAATAGCAAACGGGTATGCAATTATTCGCGTATTGAGTTATTACCGCAGACAAAAGCCGACTGTAATCGCATTCAAAAGCCTAATAGCTTGTGTGGATCGCAAGTGGTCGACCACAGAACAAGGAATGTATCTGTTGATCGACAATAGCTACAATACATATTGTTTGACCAATAGCAACATTTTTTTAATGATGTGTGGGGGAGTTTCTTTTGCCTTTCTTCTTTTTTCCATATCAAAGCACCTTTACGAAACGGAGGTAAATTAAAAAAGTAAAAATTAAAATGAGTGTACCTATTATTGATGATTATTTATGAATATATACATATATAAATATCAACTGTCATGCGAACAAAAATAACAAAATCTATGTTTTTGGGGGGTTAGAGGTGTCGTGGTAAAACAATAATTATAGCAGATAGCTTAATTATGTCATATTACAGCAAGTCTAAGACGGACCAAAAGTACAGACGTATGTATATATGGTAAAAATACAGGGGGTTATTACTTCTCTAGAAAACTCAAAATACGTTACATTAGTACAGACAACAAATATTATGAGTGTTGGAACTCCGTAACGGATGAACGTATAAAGAATAAAGATCGTTAATTGGAACAGAAAATAACAGCGTCCCAAATTTTTAAAATAATATTCATAAATAAGAATATTTTACTACAAACTGAAGGATGACATGTAATACATCATGTTTATTACAATATCAATATCATAATTCTTTTATGGTCCCATATGGGCGTCTTTTATATTTACATTCGATTTTGTTTTACACAATTCATTTAAAAGCACCATGTTTCTGCCATTTAACTGAATTGTTCTTCCATTTTAAACAAGCAAGAAATTTCCGAGTAAAGAAATGCAATGAGTTAAATTCTCTACAGAATAAGCACAGTTACTTCCAAGTAAATTAAGCTTTTCTACACTCGCTAACAATCTGAACGTCAAGTAGATGCAATTCCACGACTAATTTCTTCTAAGTTATAGCCGTTTAAGGCGTTATTACGAGTTGTTTAACGCTAACGAATGTAAAGGAAGATTGTAGGTGGGAAATCAGACTGAATATCTTCAGTATTAAAATTTGGATTATGTTAGATGTCTAACTTTTGAAGTAGGTAGTACAATGATGTGTGACCGAGTTTCGACGTGAAGTATACTGGCTTATTGAATAGTAAAACCTGATTCCTAGTAGTCTAGACTAGTGTATAGTGGCTTTAAGCTATATAATTATGTATGAGAAATTGACAGAGCATAAAATTTATTCACATCACGCGGTAACCTATTTGTTTATATCTGTGTGTAATCTTAACACTAAGATCATATCATTGAAAGGATCCCTGAAGTAAGCGTGTTAAGAACTTTATACCTTAAATTATTTGACTTATGATTTTTATGTAAATTATATTCAAAATAATATTCAAAAATAAATGGAAACCAATTTTGTATTTGTCTTATAATTTTAATCACCCTACCTAAATTTTCTTCCGTGACAATGGCTTAGAAAGATTTATTTTTAATAACGTCTTCGCTAAAAATTAATTATGACTATGAAACAGGATCGTTTCTCAACTGTCATTTTGTCTTTCGTCCCAGGAAAGTTGAGGAAAGGGATTGAAGCAATCCCTTAGGTATCATCCTCACTGTGGTGATTATCGCGTTTTCCGGGATTAGTTTTATTTTAATAATTCAGAATTACGTTAAAGAGAAAACCTAACAATTAATGAAAACATAATTTCTCTATACGAAAAAAAAATTTTTTTTTGATCTACGACTACGTGTATGTCCTCAAAACACGTTGCAATTCGATCAAATGTCTAATGATATTTTATATTATACATATTTCAATTTCTTAGTTAACAACTGAAATATGAATACTATAACATTGAATGCATCCTTATAGTTTTTATGATATTTGTTGCGATCTTGTCCGTAGGTACTGCAAGGAATAACGACCCAATAGGTCGGTTTCTTGTCTTTATATTTACGCGTCTATAATATCGACATCGTGTTGTTACATTAATATCATCCTTCTAATCATATTTTCACTATTGCCCCCAAAATTTTTCATCACATTTCGCACCAAAACATTTCATATTAATAACAAAAGATTAAAACATGTGAAAGTAACTGAATAAATCTTTTGTCAAACCTTTTACTAAGCTCTGGGCTTATTCCAGCGACATAGATAGGATAGTGTGGATTGGCGCTTATCGTGGTTGAGATAAACCAAAGATTAATAGGGTTTTTATCATGCACAAGCTACTTTAACTTGGTAACTTTTTATTAAGAGCTCTAGTTCTATGCTAGTGAATACCTAGGAGTTTTTTCATATAAAAGTTCATGAGTTATTATGAAAAGTAAGTTAATGGTTGCCGCAAAGTATTTTATTTAGGTTAAAAGGTTTTACGGGCTTTCTATAATTACGTTTTACTTTAGCGTGTATTTTGTTATATGTTGCTACGAATTATTGTTCATAAAACTTCCTTGTCCATTTGTACGTCTGTTGCTATTATAGTTTTTTTTATAGGTAGATAGACATTTTTTTATTATAAAAATTAAAAAGGTGGGGAACGCCCTAAAATAATGTTTTATTTTTTTACTATAAATATTGCAGCTCTTGAAAGTATTTTAATTTGAAAACACCATGAATTATATTTACATGTGGGCAAAAGCCCAATAAACGTACCTATTGCTATGTAGTCCTGTTTTAGATAGTCAATTTTATATTTAAGTGTTATTTAATGGAAAATACATAACTACTCGCATGGAAACATTTTTAAATGTCTCAAAATGATATTTAAATATTGATAAAAAATAAACCTGGTATATAAATAAATGAATCATGAAACCGAAAATTCATATCCCGTTGCATTTAAATTACCTCAAACTTTTCGAAGTATAAAATACGAGTCCCATAAATCTTGTATTAAACCTCGGGTATAACTAATTGGTTGTCGAGGATATAGTGATAAATAAACAAGAACCAAACAGCTGTGTCGGAGGATCTCCAAAATTAATACCACCGCTAAAATAAAGCATGCAGTTATAATAAATTATTTCATTTATAATTGGAAATGAATAAACGATGTATCGTAAATTCCTTAGCTACAATAATTGGGATGCATATCAAAATAAAATGTAATGATTGGATTCTCATCAAGTTTACGTTACTGAGAAAAATAATCATACTTAATTATATTTATTCATTTAATAGACCATCCATCCATCTCTTTATGTATTTGTTAAATCGCGAGATAATAATTATGAGTGATATTTTTTTTTGCAACACAAAATTTAAGTCGTCAGAACAAAATGTTTAAATTGCTGAGCTTAGATCTCCAATTATTAACACCGATTGTAAAGATAATTTCATTAATTGATTCTTATAAATACGTTGTATTACACTCTTAAACGAAAAGATTACTTACATTTTATAGAACAAATTTATCTAACCCCAAGAAATGGATCTATGAACGTAATGCATAAACCTTCTAGTATCATTATTAACGCGTATGATTTATAACTTTTAATATCATAAAATATGATTCACCTGCGATATCTGTGATTTATTTTACGAATCTACGAATTGTTATTACTTCGTGGCGCAAATATTTTTGTCTCGTTTAACAGATGACATGGAAAAAATATTATGTCATTGTTTAATGGACAATATCCAATATACAAAAATATCCGTGTGTTCAAAATGGAATGTGAATTAAAAATCCGTAATGTTTTCTATATTATTGTAATAGTGTTAAAAATTTTAATTACAAAACACAGAAATAAACACAAATTCGATGTACTCTCTTGTTTAAAACTTTAATCTTGAGGCACACCAAAACAGTGTTTATAAACATGTGGCCACAAAAAAAAATGAGTAACACTAAAGTAACCCTAGCAAAAGCACAAAGGTTCATAAACCTCCCAACTGATACAATTACTACAATGGGATTCTATTCTAGTAACATACGTCACCTGATCAGGTTGTCCGAAGTGGATTTATGTGTTTGTATCAGAGCAGAGCCAAACTGTGGGACTATTGAGCGAGTGGCCGGCCTGTCTCGCCGCCAAGAACAGAGTAATGTTTGGTTACAGGTTACAACGTAATTTACTGGAACACTGAGACCGTTCATGTACTGCGTAAACAATAGGGAGGATATCTTTGGATGCTTTAACGTAAAACACAGTCTTTGCGTACTATAGACAACGGAAGAGTGGCTAAATTATTCAAATACGAAGTAGTATTACTTAGTACTTATGATGCCAATATTCAATGCCTTTTTAGCTTCGTCGGGAGCTATAGAAACTTTGGCCATACGTGATATTCCAATACAATACAATGTAGGTAAGAGTAATCATACCAATTTGACATGATCTAGGATACAGAGAAATATTTATATACTCTGTTTAATATTTTACATTGCCAAGTCACCTGATCCAACTGTCTACCGCAATTTATATCCTTGTTTCGGAACTAAGCCAAATAGTACCAGCTTGCCAATCTAGACGATAATCGATACTAATAAAACTCAAGCAATACCAAACATAATAGCTACTAATATATTATGTATTCGTAAGAGGACGACTATATTCCACCTATCTCTCATGTATGAAATCTACTTAATGGAGATCCTCATTCGTTAAATGAAAGATTGATTAAAGGAGTACCTAATTATTGACAAAAACAAAAATCTCAACTGCTCAAATATAAGAAGGAGAAATTCTATAACCAATGTTACTCATAAATGGAGACAAATTCAATGACACCTTATTAGGTTCAAATCGGTTAAATCGTTTGGTCTGTAAAGCATGCCAAATAAATATTAGATACCATGCAACTGGTACATAGGTGACTTAGCATCAAGGTAATAAATTAAAATTAGAAAAAAAAAGAAAAAATAAAACACAGGTGAACAAAAAACGTAATTCAGTTAAGTTATTGGCAACCCTGCAATTGACCATTTTGTCCAAGCATCTGACGTATTGGTTTGGACACGCGCCAATTAAACCTTTATTATTGGCATAATAACTTTTTGGTAACTACGTAACATTTTATATTTTATTTGACGACTTATATGGCACAGGTCTCCTGACGATCTGTTTAATGGGTCCCAGGTTCGATTTTCATCAAGGCAACATTCTTGATGAGTAATAGTAATACTCAAGCACTTTGTCTATGTTTATTGTTTATAGGAAATCTTAATGTGTTGATCAGAATAATATGTGGCATTATATTTAGTTTTTTTTTTATTATCTACTGGATAAACGTCTTTACACACATAGGATATTGATACGACAAAATCTCATACAACGTTGTTAGCGCAAATATGCATCAAAATGCAATTTTATTCATACTCACGTCAAAATGTTCCATCAAATTTTCATGTTGTCGTCGCACGTGTAAATAGGCCCTTAATGTTGGGAATACAGTTTCAAATGTAAAGTTTTTAATTCGTATCATGTTTGAGTTTGTACTTTAGCTCGACGATGTTTAGAACATTTTAGCAATACATTCGTCCTACTTTCGGCGAATTTTTAGAAACTCATGCTGTTTCTGTTATGTAAATGAAGTAGGTACCTACTTTTGTACTTCAGAAAATAGTAGCTTCTTATTTAAAAAAGTACGTCTTTATACATGTAGAGAAGATACTCTTTATATACGACGACATTCTAAAGTGATTTAAATGTTTGGAGGAAACTGGAACAGATTAGTATCTTAGTAGAAAAACTTTTTTTATTTAACTATCATTATAATGATTTTTAAGTGTAATATTTAAAACAATTTTCTTTTTTCTCTTTTAATAACGAGTCGACAGACCGTTGATAAAATTTGTGTCATTAATATTTGTATATAAAAAAAGATAATTTTCTTAACGAACTCTTTAGTTTTAACGTTGACGGTGAGACCCATTTGCTAAACTTCTGTCAATGAGTTAGGAAGGACGCGTGTAACAGATGTGCAATGTCAGTAAAGGTAATTAATTATCGAGTTGATTTATTTGCATTTCGTGCTCAAATTATAAAGTGTGCTTATGAGCTTTGTTTTCAATACTCCCCGAAATTATTTAGGTAGCTGTTTTGTTTGAATAACGGATTGCTATTTCATTGTGTTTTGGTAAATGTAATTATTTGTATATTTGTCGTTAACAATTTCTGTGTTTCATTTTAACATAATCACTATACCGTGTGTATGTACAAAGTATAGATTAGCTAACAGTATCAAAGACGTTCTATAAATAAGATGTTTATTTTTAAATCTTGATCAAATGAACTAAACAAGTAAACGTTGTCAAGTATAGTCAACACAATCATTCTCTTTGTTACTTTTGACATCATGCTCATTATATTTCGAGTGAAGAACGTTCTCTTCAGAAAATCACAATAACAATAATGAGATTGCTTCGGGACCGAAGTAATTTGTGTTGGGGTGACTGTACCAACCTTTTATTTTAGCTATATACGGTCCGAGGAAAAAAGTTTAATGTAGGGTAACTCAATTATGGAGTCCCCACCTTGTGTGCCTCAAATTTATCACGGAGTTACGTCTAAATGGGACGACGGGCCTGGAAGCATTTTATATGAATACATTTGAAGGAAAGTGACAATTAAGATCAACTGCGATAGCTTAACTTGTCAAATTTTATTTCTGAGTAGTATATATGTGGCTGTTAAATTTTATAAACGCAGCAAAATTTGCTTCTGTCTTTGTAGTTGTGCTGCATTTTGTTGTGTTCCTATCACATGTAAAAATATATCCTAAACCTAAACTTATACTATAGTAAATGGTAATTTACTGTGTTAATAAAATTAAGTGATAACTAGTAATCAGTAAAAGGAAACAAACAACCTATCTGTTCACAGTTAGGGGGTATCCTACTAATATTATAAATGTGAAAGTTTGTAATGATGTTTGGATGTTTGGATGTTTGGATGTTTGGATGTTTGGATATTTGGATGTTTGGATGTTTGTCCCTCCTTCACGGTCTTACCGCTGAACGGATTAAGCTGAAACTTGGTACACAGATAGGTTGCATCCAGGAATAGGACATAGGATACATTTTATCCCGATTATAGGTTCCCTTGGGATAAAATCAATATTTTGTTTATCGACTTTTCCGCGGGCGGAGCCGCGGGCATCGTCTAGTAATGAAATAAATATAACCTATGTCCATTTTACAGCACAGCATACTTTGACATTTTAGCCGTTTTGTCTGTTGAGCGTACCAAGGGAATGGTCATACACAACGCTCTAAAAACATAACCATCCTTGTAGTCGGAAAAAGTGTTTATTTTAAAGTTACTTCACTGACCGTGTCAAAACTCAGTACTCGCGTATTTAAAGTATTGTTTCCAAGATGGGCTTCTGTAATTTACTGCTGATATATTCCTAAAACGAGGACAGAAGAATTTCCAATAGTGCAAGAATAACGACACAATAACTTGGACCCCACATCGCTCTAGAAGCGGCAAGTTGACATGCAGGGGACAGCGTTGAGCCATTATTTCACGCCATTTAGCGCCGGCACATAGACTCGCGTCGAATACATTGGCAACGGCCAACGAATAACAATGTAGAAAAATCTATTTGTACAAATTTAATATATACTAAAGTAATTGAATTTTCAAAATCAATTTCAACTAGCCACGACTTTATAATTGTCCACGTAAAGCACCAATCTCTAATAACTGGATACCGGGAGCTTACTCTATGATACTTCCGAGCTGATAAATGGAAAAGTTAAAGTGAAACTCAAGTATCTAATTTTTTTTTTTGTCTTAAACAACGATTAACGATATCATCTAACAATAGCAGGTGGGTCTAACAGCTTAACGTGTCTTTTAAATTATGCAAACATTGAAAAATGACCGCCACTAACGGTCACTCATCCTCCTATTTTCACTCTCTTATTTCACCGACCTCATGGATCGAAGCAAAAAAAAAAAGTTGTATTTCAGTGTGTACTAGTGGGAACTGGAATTAAAAATAATTTACACGAAAAATATCTATTTCTAAAGTGATACTATAAAAATGTCGGTACCTAAGTGTATACACTTATGTATCTACAATATCACAGTATAGCCAGTAAAACAAAGAACTGAAGCTAAAGTAATACGATTCACTTCAATATATTTGTTTTATCAACATCTAACTCAATTTATCGTTTAAAACCGATAAACTTATTTTCCAACTGAAATACAGATCCAATTCCATTACGCTTCATTGCTTTATAGAATTAACACCGTTCAAATAACAAATGATTTCTAAATTGTACGACTGCCGACGGAATTCTTCAAACGATAGAAATACATATTAAATCTTTTTCTGTACATGGGTTTATTAGCTTGTTACTGACTGAAATGTTTCAATTGATGTAGTCACATGACAAAACACAATTTGAAGAAAAGATATTTTTGTCTTATTCGTAGGTGTGATGATACTACTTTTAAGTGACGAATAGTAAATTTGTTTATGTAATGAAGTATGTTGAAGCTCTGTATAAAGTTACTCTGTTTATCTTTTCACATTCTATTACTTCTAAACTACGGCACAGATTTAGTTGAATTTTGGCATAAATGTAGTTCTTATCTAGGGGAAGGGCGTAGGA
>LGAG01000764.1:751590-770809 GCA_001278395.1 Lerema accius
CTTGGACCCCACATCGCTCTAGAAGCGGCAAGTTGACATGCAGGGGACAGCGTTGAGCCATTATTTCACGCCAACGGCCAACGAATAACAATGTAGAAAAATCTATTTGTACAAATTTAATATATTTACGCTAAAGTATTTGAATTTTCAAAAGTATTAGCCACGACTGTATTATTTCCATGCAATAACTGGAGGTGAAGAGCTTACTCCATAATACTTTCTTGCAGATAAATAGAAAAGTTATAGTAAAACTCAAGTACTTATATGAATTTTTTTCTCACTCAAGTCTATGAAATTTCAAATATGAACGCCACTAACGGTCACTCATCCACCTTTTTTCACTCTCTTATTTCACCGACCTCATGGATCGAAGCAAAAAATAAAAAAGTTGTATTTCAGTGTGTACTAGTGGGAACTGGAATTAAAAATACTTTACGACAAATATCTAATTCTAAAGTGATACCATAAAATGTAGGTAAGTGTATACACTTATGTATCTAGAATATCACAGTGTAACCAGTAAAACAAAGAACTGAAGCTAAAGTAATACGATTCACTTCAATATATTTGTTTTATCAACATCTAACTCAATTTATCGTTTAAAACCGATAAACTTATTTTCCAACTGAAATACAGATCCAATTCCATTACGCTTCATTGCTTTATAGAATTAACACCGTTCAAATAACAAATGATTTCTAAATTGTACGACTGCCGACGGAATTCTTGAAACGATAGAAATACATATTAAATCTTTTTATGTTATATTTTTCTGTACATGGGTTTATTAGCTTGTTACTGACTGAAATGTTTCAATTGATGAATTCACATGACAAAAAACAATTTGAAGAGGAGATATTTGTGTCTTATTCGTAGGTGTAATGATACTATATTTAAGTGGTGAATAGTAAATTAGTTTATGAAATGAAGTATGTTGAAGCTCTGTATAAAGTTACTGTTTATCTTTTCATATTATATTACTTCTAAACTACGGCACAGATTTAGTTGAATTTTGGCATAAATGTAGTTCTTATCTAGGGGAAGGACGTAGGATAGATTTTATCCTGATTGTATGAAACCCTGGGATGATTTGAATGATTATGTTTTTAAAGTGCCTTATGAATAATGTCAAGCAATACAACGCGTAGTTTTTGCTAGGCATACTTGTCTCGAAGCAAAAAGAAGGCGGGCAGCAAATTTAAATTTACGATACGTTATGATCGACAAAATATATATTTAGATTCAATGATATTAAACAAAAGCAAGTTATTTACAATCGCGCTCGGCGTGAACACACGAAAACAACCAAATTGAAATTATTTTTCATTTAAAGTACAAACGAGAGTGTAAATGACTATCGTAAAGCCGATAAGAACGCATGCAATGTAGTGAACACTTTTTTCTTGTACTTAGTAAGGTCGATACTATACATATCTTTATTATTTGGGTATAGCTGTGTAATGGACACGGCTATGTATTGTACGTGAATACGTTTATATATTACGAGCTGTTGCCCGCAGCTTTGCTTGCGGAAATTATAGTTTTGCAGTGATATTTACCCCTTTAGGGGGTTGATTTAAAAAAATCGTTAAATAAGGTTCTTCATCCTTTTCAACCATACACCCAAACACGAATTTGCAAACTGCTAGCTTTAATATTTGGTTAATTTTCATACAAACTTTCTTCCCCTATTTCCCCCCCTTAAAATGTGAATTTCCAAAAATCCGTCCTTAGTGCTCCCCTACACTCTAAAAGGAACCTCTGTGCCAAGTTTCATGGTTCCAGGTCTACCCGTTTAGGCTGTAGCGTGTCTGTCAGTCAATCAACATTTTTATTAAGTATGATGATTATTTATACAGGTTAATTTTTATTAATTAAATATTTTTACTTATGTGTTTACGTCATAAAATAACTTGCGAATAACGTCACTTCAAAACCATTGTTTAGATTGCTAGTTATATTTTCTCGTTCTTCGCTCAACCTTTTGAGTGGACATGTTACTCAAAGAGCAATTGCAGCCGGACTTAGCACCACTTAGTTTGATGAGGTCCGTAGAAACATTAGTACCAGGAATCCAGCTCGTTTTCTCTGTAAGTCACCTGATTGGATTAGCTTGGCTCAAAGGTAGAAATTATTGCCGAGAAATTGAACAGCATTTTTGCTTCATTTTGCTTCAGTTCAATGAAAATGTAGGTTGCTGGTATATTTGAATTGCGTATTTTCAATGTTATTTGAAAGTATCATTAATTATTTATAGGAATATTATGCATAATTAAATGGTCGACGAACTGAGAATTATTTTTGGGTTATTAATTCAAATGGTTCGTAAAATTCTACGGATAATATTATAGGCTTTATTTGTTAAATATGTGTTGTAAAATTTTAACATAATTAATAATAACAACAATAACGAATTATTATGCTCAATAACTACTAAAATATCAATCAAAACCACTTATAGGTATTTATTTAATTTTTTCTTGGCTGGTAGCGATGATTTTTTTGTCGCTGACTTCTGCAAATCCCTGTCCGTATCATATTCGTACTCATTTCATATTTATTTGTTTGCCATAAACGTGACATGCTACATGCTAGCATGCAAATTTAAATCCAAGCCATACAATAAGATTTCAAAATCACACAATTTTTGTATTTATAGCAATTTGGATCATCAAAATGTCAAGCTGTATTACAACAAAAATCGGATAACTTTTTACCAATAGTATATCAAAGACTCATTGATTACATGAGTCTTTGTGTATGCAACTAAATGAGTCACTGATGTATATTATTATTGTTACAGAGTTACCGGAGAAGCCGAAGATCTTCGACGAGAGAGACAAAGAGCTGATTGGCGTCGCCGGCCCCTACATAGAGGACACGAGTCTCAAACTTACCTGTGTTGTAAGTGGAGGTAAAACTGGTAGACACATCGTTACTTGTGGTATATGTTTGAATGTGATACGATTATAACCGACTACTTCGAGCTGTTCGTATGTCAAGCACGGGACGAGTTCAAGCTACCCGTACTTATAGCTTGAACCATCTTGAACCTGAGAAAAGCCTGAGTTTGATGGCTTCTCATACCCATTGAGTCAGAGTCTCTGAGTAGCTCATTAAAGAGACCCAATACTAAGTAGCATGGGTCTTTATTTCGGCTTAGTGCTTTAGGAATAGGTACTATATTTTCTTACTTATTTTACAACCCGTATGGTGCATATCCCGCCGGATCGCCGTTCAAAGGGTCCTGGATTCGATTTCTGGGGGGGCCGAAATTTAAATGATGAATTTAAATTTCTATTCTCGGTCTGGGTATATGTTTCTGTGTTGTCCATGGCACCCACAACACAGGGAATTCTTGTATGGGACGGGACTATCGTAAAACGTGTATAGCGTTGTTATTTTTTCTTTTCTGAGTACAACATCACAACTTTGAAGTTTTCGTTGTTATGGAATAACACTAAAATTATTGTCTATCGGTGACACTTTGCTGATGGTTAAATCACATTTAATGACAAACGGCTTTAAGCGATAAATCGGGTGAATTTATACCATCTTATCAGCGTAAATTTTAAAGCTATACGTAAAACACTATGTCGTTAACAACTAACATTAACAGCCAGGTGTGCAATAGGGTAAAAACTACAGCGTAGTCTACAGTAATGTTCTAGGAAGAATTTTATTACGAAACTGACCAATGCACGCGTCAAGTGTTCAAGTAGTTCAAACGGTACTCAAACAGCTTCACCACTCTTGTCATTTACTGGGACTAACAACTTGATCTCACGAAGCCCACTAAACATTACGTCACGAGTCTTCTTGTTTACCCGATCGTGTTAGTATAGTTGCTTCTCGGTCGATTACATGCATACGTGATCTATCGTCTACTGTTTAATATGTCTCACTCCTGTCTATTTTATTAATAGAAAATGTTATTATAAGGTATGTAGTAATTAAGTGTGCATTACTATCTATATCTTATTTATCAGTTACTGTGAACGTTTCAAGCTGATGTCATGATGATTTCATGTACTAACATAATTGACATAATTATCATCATTGGTTTTAAATCATTAATTGCAGACTAAATAGGGTTGAATAGAATTGTGATAATGATTTGTTTTTAATGCAATAATGATTATAATGTTAAGTACGGAATTATAAATTCAGTGGAAATATAATATTAAAAGTAGTATTTTATGTAATACCTAAATGTACCGATCACGTAATGTAATAATTATTTTTTGGTTTTTCGTCTACCAATTACTGTACTAGGTTGTCAATGTGTTCTCAATGACAATGTATAATACAAACAATATGTCTACAGGTAAACCGATGCCCAGTTTAAGATGGTCGCGTGGTGATGAAATCATCGCTAAGCTCGACCCAGTGGAAGATGGATCACGTCTCAGTATATTGGAGCTCAGGATACCTAAACTAAGAAGAGAATACTTCGAAGCAGTATACACTTGTACTGCCAGCAACACTGTACTTGTTCCCCCTATGAGGGTTAACGTGCAAATACAACTATATCGTAAGTAATAATCACCATCTTAACCCTTAACTGTCCCACTGTTGGGCTTAGATGTTCTCTCATAATGTGAGAGGCTCAGGCCGTAACCCACCACGCTGGTTGAGTTTGTCGTTCATCGAATTAAGTAATTATTATTGTGTAACCCACGATACTTTTTGAAAATTAGTGGTGCGTGCCAGTTTCGAAACCAGAAACTCCTGTTCAGGCGACAACAACAACAGTCATATAGTCAATTGTCACTAAATGCTTTACTATTTACTATTCTGACTTTCTGCGATGCTATGACCTTAACAAGTAACTTAAAACCCGACTACCTACTGAAGGATCGCGTTCTTAAAAGTATCAATTACAAGAAAAATCTCGAGCGACATCATTAACGTTATTCTGCAACATATTCTATCCCGTACATCATCCTATAATTTGGTTGATCGCTTAGTTTTCCACATCAGGTATTTTCTTAACCTTATTTTTTATGCACATGGAGTAAATGCTTATTATTTAGGCAACTTTGACGGCGTTGAAGGCGTTTTTATAACTGTAATACTCGTATTTGTTGGGTTTCTTACAAACGTGATTATCTACGAGTACAGAATCTTAAATCAAAATAATAACTATATTCTATAAGAGTTACATTTCTTTCGTAAACTTGGCCCCAACCCGCATTTGTGATTTGTTTGAAAACAGAAACAACTCGTAAATCAACACAATGTCAAAATACATTGGTTTTGTCCTTCTGACCTTGGTAGGTTACCGCTTCGTAGACGACAAGAAAGTCGTTCGAGCATTTAAATTGAAAGATGTAACCAATAAGATCCCCGTCCAATTACCAGAACAATAATTCATGAGACAGGTCGCTTAACATTCGCTTTATGTTATTGCGGAGCGTAGGTGAAAGGCCGTCATAGAGAGAATATACCTAACCTCTGACGTTTAACCTCTCTCACATATAGGTACGAGTATGCGTAACTTAACTGAATATTCCCCTAGCAGACTAAAGTATTTTATTTGCCTCGAGAAAATACGATATAATTTGTATTAAAATACAATGCGACGACCATTTAATTATTCATCATGCAGATACCAAAAATATCACGTTTTTGTAAAGACCAATTGGATACATGAATTATTGAATCGTAAATCCTATAATTTGAAGCTTTTGAGACATGTTTATAAGCCAATTTGGGGATAAAAATAAGGTTGTACCAACCAAAATTCTTGGGTCGATATAACAATAACTTACGTTAGTAATTTTCTGGACTACGCAAAGAGTTTCACGCCAAAATTTACCTTTTGTTTCATAACACAGCGACTTTACTTGATTGTTCGTGCCAACTAATATTTGGGCATTTGTCTAACTAACCACACTGTAACATTATGAACGGTGACAGGGCACTATGTCATCTCATACGTGTTCGCGAAGAGACAGCGATAATACCTCGGGAGATCGTTAGGGAAGCCAGCAAAAAATTGGCAAAGTGACTTGGTGGATGGTTTGTTCATTTGATTTTATGGCGCATTTCATCTTGTTAACGAAGGTTAGATTGCAAATGTTTTTTGGGTTTTAGATTCGTTTCTGTTATTGATAAAATTGTGACTGAAGTTAATGTCACAACGTCAACGTTTCCACACAAAATTGTAGCTAAGAGCTAAATTTAAGATAACCTATTTCATTATTGCATAAAATGTAAGGGACTATAACAAAATATTAGTTAGAGACGGCTTTAGCTTGGGGCTAAACATTGTAAGTGCGTAACAGAGATGTTGATTTTCTATTGCGAGTACAGAACAAAATTAAGTTTTATGTTATTATGGAGGATACTATAATTTTTTTCTTTCAATAACATCCTCATCCAGCATCCGACAGTTACTAAAGACGTCATCCAAGTTATGAAAAACATCCTTACAATATTTTTCAAAGTTAATATCGTGATTCAGACCGAGAGGCATTAAATGTCGCAATAAATGAGACAAAAGAACAAAGGGGCAATTCCCTATTGCGATCTCTTCACAGTCAGCATTCACCTGGCTACAACTCTCGTTCCATGTTATTGCAAAACAAAAAACAGGTAAATCCCGGCGATTAACCTAGATCAGCCAGCATGTCTGTCTGTGAGATTATCTCAGATATGACTGCGGCTTACAGAATTCTTTTGTGTCCTTTCACGGCACGAAGCGCCATTAGTTTTTATTTGCGCCCCCATTGTTCTGCCACAACACCATTGGCCCGTCGGAAAAACAGGAAATTATTCTCCATTATCATAATATAATCCATAATGAATTTTGTTGCGCACTGCACGCTACGGTGTATTATTTCAACTTTCAACGAAGATCGGCTCGGCTCCGTCATTACCTTCGAGTCGCTACCCTAATGGATGGGTAAATGATGTTTGGTTTCATTTACAGGATACAAGGTGTTATTTTTGTTTTGCGTTTTATGATTATCTAGTTCCGTTTCAATGTTGTAATATTCAATCACAGTGCTTTTTATTACAGCAATTTCAACGCTTTGATTTTATGATATTTGTGCAAGTAGCTTGTTAAGTAGCAATAAAATAGGTCTGTATTTAAGTAAAATTAAATAAGTAAAGTAACCTGAAATAAATTCCAAAATATAAATGACGTTGATTGACCTTGATTTCTTGACTCAACAAATGAAAATTCTATTTCAAAGAATCAGTTAAATTATGTAACTAGTTATTGAATCGTCGCCATAAAAAAATAACCAATACAATGAGGATTACAGGTTGGAAGTACCTCAAATATAAAAACTAAGCGATTTACAAAACTATAAGAGATAAAATATATGCAGAAGGCCCAATGAAATATGGGTCACCCTTGATTCGGGTTAATTATTCTAAAGGTACTGAACGCTGAAGTAACGAATAATTGAGAACGTAGTTATAACTCGTTTGTCGAATGTTCAGGAAGTTTTGGGAAATTTTCCATATTTAAATCTACATTATTAATCTAAAATAATCTACTAATTGATCCATTATTCTATCCGGCCCCATATAAAGTTATAATATTTGTATAGAAGATTCAGTGATTCATTCATCGATCATTCATCAATTTATTAATTAAACCAATAAATGACTTTTGTTACAGTTCGACCATTGTTGGTCGAAATACTAGCAAGGGAGCAACCTTTGTCTGTAGGGACAGAGGCTGAACTAGCGTGTCGAGCAGTTGGTGCACGTCCCCCAGCCATTATTACATGGTTTATGGATAACGTGCCGATGGAAGTGAATGATCCACAAAAGGTACATGATGTTAATTTCTAACACTTACAAAATTAATAAAAATCTTGTATAGATCACACTATCTATCAAAAATAGGGGTGGTATTGAAGCATGTATTTGATTTTTTATGATATAGGGTGATGATTATAATTATGTAAGAGTTTCTTGATACACTTAAAATTCTGTTGAGTGTCTTATTAAACCATGTTTCTCTTAAATCATTGAGTTTAACGGTAATTTTGGCATTACGTTTTTGTGACGTATTGTATATCATTTTAACACCTTAATGTAGTTACATACAGATTGTAGTGAAAATTAATGGTTATAATTTGATTTTAGAATTCTGAAGACCGCAACGAAACAGTTTCTTTCCTGCGATGGACACCGCGAATGGAAAATAATGGTCAAGAAATCACTTGTCGAGCGACGCATCCCAAACTAGATCATTCAACTTTGCAAACCTCAATGACACTGAATTTACATTGTAAGTAGTTTAAGATTATAAAAATTAATACTTTTAAACAAATCAGTGAAAATGGGTGTGTAACGCGGAAGAATATACAGATACATTCCTTGCACAGAGCAGGTGTATCATTAACCTCTACTGGACAAATTATTTTGAATTTAAATTAGAACATTTTTCTACAGTTTTTTAAGATTGGGATGTTAGATATTGTCTAATATTATAAAAGGCGGTATTAACGATAAAAGTTTTTATGAATATCAATGTTACGTCATTAGGAAAAGAATTAAAAAAAATGGTTTATTATCTTAAAATTTAAGATTAGATATTTTTGACCACCAAGAATGCGTCAATTGCTTAAGTAGCGTTTCAATCATGTTATAAAGTTTTTACGGCACGCTAATGTGTATTTTGTTGACTTTTAACAAAATATTCCGTTACTCTATCATTATTTTAACCATTACTCTAATGGACGAAGTGGGCTGTTTGCTATTAATGTTGACGGAGTTTTTCAATATTCGAAACTACTAGCAAAGTATTACCGGTACAAGTCGTTATGTATAAATTATACAAAATGTCTATATTGTTGTCCTTTATATTTATGAAATCCAAGAATTGTTATTAGCATTTTTATCTCCATTAATGTTTTACAATTTTATATACCAGCAGTCATTATCATCATAAAGTGAGGTTATGATTTTAAAAATAATATTTGTGTTTGTAAATGAAGAAATATTTTTGTTATTGATAATGAATAATTTTTATTCTAGGTTCGACAAAATATACTTCAACATTTTCGAAACTTATTTCACACTATGTAAACTTTGCTTTTAGGAAATTATTTTGCAGTAATAACCGTTTTGAAAAATCAGGTCTCTTCCTTTATTTACATTAAAAATTCTAACTTCGAAATTCAAATTCAAACCCTCATACTTTCAAAATCGAAGACCACAGCTTATCTACATATACTTCGTTTATTAAGTACTTAAAACTTTCAATCGCTATTCAACTAACACTTTGAGCTAACTGGTATAATTTATCTTCCCTGAAACAGATGTTCCAATCGTGGTTCTGCAACTTGGCGCTAAGTTGAACCCAAACGACATTGAGGAAGGCGATGACGTCTACTTCGAGTGTGTGGTACGCGCCAATCCGCCAGCTTACAAAGTTGTTTGGGAGCATAATGTGAGTAGAATACCTAATCCTTGTCACCACTAAGGCTACTGAATATTATCGCCCTAGTATATCTGTGTTAAACTGATCGCAACATTTCCGAATTTAATAGAATATAATAGTTGTTATATGTGTGAATATGGTACACCATATTGGTTTTATTATAATTTAATGACATTGTTTTCCTTGATTTGAATTCTACTATTTTTTATACACATCTACACAATCCTACCTGATGTACCTGCAAGCGATGACGCAGAGTGGTTAACCGTACCATCTAAGAAGAAGCCTATTAATTTTCTCTATTTGGAATAAGAGTAGCAAATAACAGTAATTACATTAAGTATCTATTCACTATTGCAACAAATATGCGACACGACAAAATTACGTGACAGTAATTACCATGTCGCTACGATATTTTGACGTCGAAATCTAAAAAGTGTTCACGCAATTTTCGCCTGTCGGTGTCCTTGTGCGACATTTTGTCGAGTCGCAGTCGCGTTGCTGTCTCTTAGCCTTCAGAGACGTAATTAATTTCTCAATTTATAATTTTAAACAATTTCCTATTTAATCTTAGTTAGTATTCAAACACTGGAATTGCTTAATTATAAGTCCACTGCGAACAATTAGAAATCCCACGCAAAGTTGTAAGCTCAAATTTGAATGAGTAAATCACAATTGATTACTTTAAAGAGCTTTCTGAGTCCAATCAAATGGTCCTTACAATATTTCCTCGTTGCTCGATGTTCAATACTCACTCAAACAAGTTCCTTAATGCGAATTTCATAGCCTTCGCAGCAGTTTTGGAGTTGTGGCTTGTTAGAATCACGTATGCTCATAGACGAACTGTTAAACCGCTGGTGAGTCAACGACGTGTGTGTATGCAAATTTCAATTTCTTGGTGAGACTTGTAAACAGAATTTGATAAAGCTATTAGCGGTTTCGATGCAGGACGCTAGTTTTGGCGGTTTAGTATGAAATTAATTACGAGATGTACTGATGTTAAGCGACAAAAGTTTAAGATTTTCTTTTATCAAAGCAACTGTTAATCAACAATGACTTATCACACAAATTGGCACATTTATAGAAACATGGAAGAGGATTTATTCTTACCTAATACGTGATTCTGGAGGGAGGATATTAAAAAAGAATATTACATACTTTAAACGCAATTTGAATTCGTAATAAAAACAGTTATTAACTGTTTTGGGTAAACCGATGTTTCTACATGAATAATCAAAAATAAAACCCAATAATGAAATGTATAATCAATACAGAGAGTTAACATTACAACAGAAAAATCTCGTATAAAACAAAATAAAACGATTTCCAACTGACATCAAATAAAACATCAAAGGGTCAATACTCAACATCAAATATCAATGTAGATTGAATAAGTCAACGGATATCACATCAACGATTTTGATCATCCGGCAAACAAACTTCTGCCAATTTACCCTTATCTCTCTCAAACAGTTAATGGTGAATGTTTCCCCACGAAAGTAGAGAAACGTTTAATGGGTAATTATAAAATAATTCCTCGTTGGCAGGGTCAAATAATGACGCACAATCAGCGGGCGGGCGTGATAGCAGGATCAGCGCATTTGGCCCTACAAGGGGTCTCGCGAGAGCAGGCAGGAAGATATGTCTGTACTGCTTCAAATGTCGAAGGTGACGGAAAATCGCAGCCTGTCAACTTGCAGGTTATTTGTAAGTATTGCTATTGTTATTATTGGTTTCTTAAGATAACAAAACAAACATTACTACAATGATAAAACTTAGTCACTGATATCTTACATGTCTGACTTCTAACATCTATTACTAACAGGACCTAATAACCAACTAACAGTTACTTGTTACGATGTTCATGGGCGGCAGGGGTTAGTGGCACTGTCAGCTCGTGTAAAACAAAATGTAGTCTTCTTATTAATTTCTTTAGAGTGGTTTATTTAAAGTTTTGTCTCAATGTAAATAATTGATCAAATAATATCGTAAAGGACGCTTGCACGCACGGAACACGTTAAAAATATATAAAACAGAAGAACTCTTTTATAGCATTTCAGCAATTTTCTCATTCAAATGTTACAAAAGATTGTAAATAGGTCTGATATTATAACTAGCCATGAATAAGTAATGTGAGCATTTTCATATAACTTATACATTCATCAAAATATATTAAAATCTAGCCCAGGATCAGTATGGAAATTATTACATAGCGTGGTTATTGTCGAATAACTAACTACAAGTTATGCTTTGTCTTAAGCGAACAATGCCTAGCCGCTATTACTTATTGTTCCGAGAAACTGTAACTTACTGTAAGGATTAAATTTGCATGAGACCATGCTGAAATTACGGTAAATGTATTACTTAAATGGTTCTTGGGATTTTATGGACTATTGTTTGAAACAATAACAAGAAGTTATAATTTTTCAATTACTCTCTATTGTATTCTATGACGAGTGTGTTTACATTAGAATAAAATTACATGGGAGGTTTTAAACGTAAACGTTGTTACCGGTAGCTGCAAGTAGGTAGCTTCCGTGCGCGATTATATTCATGAACCGATTGCTTCAAGCTACTCGTGTACGGCGTTCGGGCCGCATGTAACTGAAGCAGCTTTTGATAAGCTATGCATACAAATAAATAAAATTGGAGTGTCTGTTTGTAATATCAAAATAACCGCCTGCATAATGTATCTAAGTTACTCGGTAAATATACCTACCAATTTTTTTTTCAATTTTTGTCTGTCTGTTTGTCGGTTTGTTTGAACTGATTTTGACGAGATTTTCACTGGTAAGCTGATGTAATAAGGAGTAACTTAGGCTACTTTTTACTTTCGCTTCGGTATAAGTTTCCCGAAGTAAAGAGACGGTGGGGCCATTGGTTGCTACATAAAATTACAAACAAAGAGACTTACTTGTCTTAACTGATAGTCAGTGATGATTAAATTATGATATCTATAGCACAATGATTTATTTGTGTATAGGCGATAATAGTAGTCGTAAGTAATTGTAATACTGAAGATTTGATTAGGGTCATCGCCGTATTATCGTGTCAACAGCATTTCCTATTGTTGAATAATTCTATTTGCCAAATCTTCTAAGCGTAGTGGTTTTGTAACGGTTATTGTTGGAGTCTAAGTTAGACATTGTCGGAGTTTCACAAGCCTGCTTGCTTGTTATATTGAGCCTTCGAATCTCGCCTACGGTATTAAATTTGTACGAGTTATTGCTTTCAATACAAAGTTATTTGAATGGTATCTATTGCCAATTAATTATATCGATGTCTGGAGATTTACAACACTTTGACATTTTGTTTTGTTGTTATTTATGGTACGTTTTGATATTTTGACGTATGAAATTATGTTTTGGTATTTTACTTGTTTTAAATGAAGAAGTAAACAGTGTTATTATTATTTACAACAACTCTAAATTGTTCCAGCGTATTTAAGTACGCTCTTAATTACAAGGAGACCTTTGCCCTGCAGTGGAATGCTAATAGGTAGGGTCCTTCTCGTATACGTAACCTACTTTAAAACTACCGATACATACGTATCACTACATAGCACTTCTACGAATTGTTACTTTAAAGCATATTATATAAAACAAGTTATCCCCACTTAGTATTATAAATGCGAAAGTCTGTCTGTCTGTCTCTCTGCTACGCTTTCATCGTAAGTCGAAATTTTTTATCGCGAAAAAGTCCAGCCCAACTATTATTATTGAATCGCCGCAATAGGAAAGTTGTCCGATGTGATGAGCGCACACTAAACCTTACTTAGCGTTACTTGATAAACAAATAGTAACAGATTAATCTTAACAACAGTCGTGCAAAATCGACAGCTTAAAGTTAAATTAAATGAAAACATTAAAACGCTTCTCACGGACGCCATTGGTAAACTTAAAATACAGTATACGAATGGCATCCTAATCCTTAGCGAAGAAGTAGCTCCAATAAGCTTAAATACAAACAAAAGCCGGCGCTGTAGCTGTTTGTTACAACCGTAGGACGGCTCATTGAACTCCTACAACTTTGGGCAGATCCTACTTTACAGACGAGAATAGGTAAAAACTTTCAATAGCCTTTTTCAGACCGTGGGTAATTTAACTTCAACGGAGTGCGATACGACTTTATTTATTTTACTTTTTACCTTTGCGATCTTACAACTCAACTAGTGTATAAATTGTGCAGTGTTCAAGTTAAACGTCGCATTTTCTTTTGCGATAATGTTTAATTTTATTTTTATCAGCAATATCGGCAATGTTCTAAAAATAAAAAGTAAACAATGTACTACTAACTACTCTTCAAGTGAATGTAGTGGTTAATTTGGCGGGTGGTGTCTAATGAATATTATAAAAGATATTAAGCGCGAAAAGAACACCTTTGTACGAGTTAATACCGCACATGAAATACCGCGTTTAGCACTTACGTTCGACTGCTTTGTGTATGCGAAAATAACACGAATTTAATAATTGAAAACGTTATTAAATAAAACATTGAAAATTGCCAAACATTATGCGTTATTATAGTTTACTTTGAAACGTATATTTCAAGCAAGATTCCGTGATTTTACGTAGTTAAATTTAGCACACCGTCGTACCATTCAGCTGTAGGAATATTTCGGTACCGAGCTTACCTAATAGGATTTCTATGTACTGTAAGTTAGCTGAAATGGAGAATAGGTCCTATTATAATTTACGAGTAATACAAAATACTAGGCTGCTTTAGTCCCTGCAAATAGCGATTTGAATTGCAGAGTAGTTTGTAGTCAAATGTTTGGGACTTAAGCTAGTTGTAAATGAACAACAGTTTACGAACGGCAATTATTATGGTGGCGTTGTGCGTGAATTTTGATTTTAAAAGAATCCTGTAACATAATATTATGTGTAGGTATGTTAAGTTCGAACTTACCTAAGTATGGTTTTTAATAAACATCGATGTAAAGGTTGTTAACTATATTAAAGTTATGTTTATTAGGAACACAAGTCATTAATTAACTGAAAAAAACTTGAATGCTATAACTTTTTATAAAGGGTAGCATACCCAGTAAAAATGTATATAGATATATTATGTGTACCTATCACAAAAAATACGAATCTAATGACGCATCGCACGTTAAAATTGTTCAAGCCAAGAAATGGAAATACAAACAAAAATCCAGTCACTTTTAATATAGTTTCTCGACGTAACATCGTTGCCTTGTTTGTTAGACTAAACAATGTGAATAAAAAGTTGCATTTAGCCCAAGAACCGCTCTTAAGCAAACCTTTCATACCACATTGATGGGAACGTTACCACAAATTGAACTCACTCTTTACGATGCCGCATTGAAATGCTTCACTAAACTGCATAATGCTACTTGCATGAGAATGCAGCACTACTGAAAATTGAATACTTACCATAAAACAGCCAATGGAAAATAACTGGAGCGGGTGTGAAAGAAATAAATTCCTCCATTCTCCCAGCGCGATATTACCTTAACTTCGATAGATATATTATTGATTGAGTAATACCGATTCCAATTTCTAACGCTGAGAAACTTATATCGAACATAGAAGGGCTAAACAAACCTTGTTATGCATTACCTTGCATACGTTATTAGGTAGTGTGCGTACGAACGCTTCGAAATTTTATTACAAAGTTAGAGGTTTTGAAGATTATGTACTACCATAGTAATTATTTTGAAAGATGTATCATTTACTTTTAATTTATCGGATTAATAAATAACAATGCAAAAAATATTCAACGTATATCTAGGTTATGTTTCGACTTAGGTCACATGTAACACTATTATGTAACATTGTTACACATTATAACAGAACTTCCTACAAAAAATTGGATAGCGTTTTATTATGGTTATATTTAATTGCATTAGTCGGTTCGTACACGGCACTGAATACTCTAAACAAAATAACAATTCACACACAATAACAAAATGAGTTATGATCAAATTGAATATACAATTCGTTTGGTACCCCATTAGCCATTTACACGCGTCAATACGTCACGCAATGTCGCGTAAAAAAACTTCCTACAGTACATTAAAAAAAAAATTCAACAATACATCACCGCTAGAAAAGTGACAGAATGACAAATGACAGTTGACATTACTATTTTACGAAATGTAACGTATAACCACAAAATAGAGGTTTCTTTTTTTTTGGTATGCTATATTGAAGGAACTGTACTGATCACGTCATGCCATACAATGTATAAAAAACTTTTGAGTTAATTTTAGTTATGAGTGTAGTACTACACACTACTAGTAAGTAGACAGTTGCTTAGATGTATCATCACTACAGGTGTCATCGGGATTAAGAGACTTTTGTCACCCTGATGACATAATTATGTTTTTAATTCACGTGACCTCTACACGTTTTTGAGTACAATATTTAGGTATATGAAGTGACATGAAAGCAAATAGAAACTGCCGAGAATTGTTATTTTATCCAAACGCACGTCATCAACGCATTTAATGCACGACATTTGCTAAGGTTCTAAACAAGATGATCTCAGAGACCTTCAACCTGACACCATCGTCTCGTCAATTCCATAACCCGCACCAATCGCAAAGAACTTTGTATTTCGGACTTTGTACATAACATTTATGTAGTCTCTAAAGCCATTTTCATCTAAAATCACCGCACACCCACTGCGAATTACGTACTCGAGTTAATTAATATAAAAACAAAAACGTGAAATATTTCAAAATTTTAGGTCGATACTAACACTTCATTTTAAAATATTGTGACCGAAAAATAAACTTTATTTTTGAACACGAACATTTTTTAAGTAATATAGTAGAGTGAAGTAGGTACTTTTATTAATATTCACTGGGGCTTGGCTCGCTTACAGCGTGATCTCTACTCCGCTCAATCACCGGGAAAATAAATTACGTAAACATTTTGTTCTATGTTTCACGCGAGTCCATGAAAAGGTTTACCTTTATGCGTTCATTATTTTATGGGAATCCTTAGTTTTTAATTAAATTTTATGCTGTTTCTTTATTGACATAAAAAATAGGCGTTCTGAGTAATAAAGCAAATTGATATTTACGGCCAACCTCATATAAAATTGCTAATATACTTTGAAAATTTAACTTCGTACAACTTTTACGTGCCAGGATTATTCTTAAAACGATACCGAAATTTGACCCTTCCACGAACGAATATGTATAGATAGATGCCAAATGAAATACCCACTACATGGCTCTGAAATAAAAGGAATTTATATTTTTAATCACAACGGACATTGGCAGGGAACAAGCGGTCGTTTTTGGTACATTGATTTATTGACGAAAGTTATATGGCGTGAATCGGTGAATTTATAAACGCTTACTTGCTCCGTACTCCATGCAGATAAAATAATGTTTCCTCGCTGGAAACTATTAAAGATGAACTCATGAATATTGCAGTATTGTTTTTATATGGCTTTAAAATTGGAATAAATATTATGACGCATAATAGGCGGGAATTCTCGTATGGTTTTTGTTCACTGTTTCGAGGAATTATTTTGTGTGGTCTAACACAAATGTGGTTGCTGTTACATACATACGTTGATTTGGTATTTCTATATACTGGGGAAACATTTTGTGGTCGGATTGAAATGTACCTAAAATTCATTATGTCCAACATAAGTATCGTTCTAAGTCCATGGCTGACCATAATGTCAATGTCAATTTCTTCAGTCTTCAATTTAACGTTCGCGTGTGGCTCTGTAGACTATGTATCAAATATATGGTAGTGCGGGTTTTGCTTAACTTTCTAAAATAAATAAAATACTTATATTTTAAATATAATTTAGCTTTTTTCATCTCTTTAAACATGTACTTCGTACATGCCTCAAAAGAAAATACGATGTGATATACGATACGAGAAATTTAACCGGTAAACGTTACCATTTGCTATATTTATGTTATGTTATCTTCGACTACTTTTATTTGTTCCGAAGACGCAGCCTATATATATTTGGTCTGAGATACGTGCCTGCATTATATATACAAAGGCGCTGAAAGTTAAACCTTCGTGTTAAACAGGGAAATTCTTTAACAATTTTAATGCTTTATTAAATTAACCTTTTTTCACAGATAAACCAGTATGCAAAAACTCGGGTTTGGCTATAGTAGGCGCTGCGATCAACGAAGCTGCTCGAGTTGCGTGTGAAGTAGACGCCTTCCCTCCGCCCAAAAACTTTCAGTGGACCCTCAACAACACTTTGGGAACCATTGAATTGGAACCGGTGAGGACGTAGCATTCATTATATTGGCTAGTACAGCTTTCATGTATACGATTATTATTATGTCTATTCCATGCATTTCCATTGAATTATTTGTCCTGATAAAAATCATGTTGTAATCAAGTTACATAAGTTTTAGTTTTTTTTGAATGAATGAAAGTTATTCTCTCACATTTGTACACTTCAATAAAGTAACAGATACTTTTAACTCATTATATAAATGAATTAGTAAGAATTTGTCATATTATTTCTAACCTTACCAGATAATTAAATTTTAGTAAATCCGTAATTTTAACTTACGAATCTCAATAGGATCTTGAAATTCAAACATCACCGAATACACATTTAAAGAGTTACTTAAACTTGAATTCAGTTGAAAATTAACTACAGCTAAATTTTCAGTTCCTATTTCAATAAAACTTATAATAATGATTTAATATTCTAAAGGGCAAGTTCACAATGGATAGTGCAAGCCGTTCGATCCTGTCATTCACTCCTACATCCGAAGCGGACTATGGCTCTCTCGCCTGCAGGGCTACCAACCTAGCAGGGCAACAGATTGAACCTTGCAAGTACACGTTGCTACCTGCAGTACGACCAGATCCACCAACGAATTGTTCAGCCCTCAACCTTACGGATGACTCAGCAGAGCTGAGGTGTATTGCAGGTTAGTTTGGTTTTGTTTGGATAGATTGGCTGAGTAATAGATGTCAGTGGTCCTACCTACGTGTGTGTTTTGACGCAATACTTGATCTAGTGTGTCCATATTATAATTCCTTAGTCGGAAATTTCGAGTATTATTCACGAAAAATGAAAGGATAGTTAATAAACGCTTATTTGTTGAATTATGACTAAGATACGTTTTATGACATAAGCCTATGTGAACCAAAACCCATTTTATTAATCCAGTAGGAAAATTCTGGTATGAACCTACAAGTAATTGACAGAGGTACAAACAAGTGATCTTTTAAGTGTCAATATCGTATGAATTGAAAACAATACTCTGTGAATAAAACATTTGTTGCGCAGGTTATGACGGCGGTCTCCAAACAACTTACTTTGTGGAGGCCTGGGAGTCGGGTGTTCTTATTGCCAACGTATCTACCATTACTCCTATATGGAAGCTCCGAGGACTGGGATCTGGGAAAGAGTTGAAGCTCATTTTCTACGCCAACAACGCGAGAGGAAGGTCTGAAATTACGACTTTGAGAGTCCATACGATGTCAAGATTGGCATTGCATACAGGTGAGTTTAAAGAGGCATTACACGGTACGGTAAATCAATTGATTCTTTATAATAGTCTGCAAATCTAATAGGTAAAGTAGGAATCTATTGTTCGTATCTAACTTGCAGTATGAAATATCGCTCTTTAATATACTGAGGGTTAAATAAGACCCTTTGTATGTAAGCATGTAAATTTCATATTTTAAATGATCTGTCATTTGATTCGTCTAGGTCGTGGCACTGAACCAGAGTTCTTTTCGGTTAGGTTAATAATCGAAATCTATCGGTTATTAACCCCCTGTTAAAAGGGTTAACAGGTTAAAAGGGTTACCGAACAATTCTGTATTTTCA
>LGAG01000764.1:779377-791790 GCA_001278395.1 Lerema accius
GAGCCAAACTATGAGAGTAAAAATTTAAGGTCGGGTGTACCTGACTGATGTGTAAATCTGAAGGATGAACGGAACTACGAGTATGTCACAAAAAAAGTGGCATAACAACACCTGCTAGTATTACTATAAATTATTTGATAACTATATCTAATATCAACTACGGAATATCAACTACGGGCTTTATTTCGTCATTTTTCATGCGTACCGCGGATTGAAATAAATTGCTCGCGTTGGTATTCTCGTTTCATTATAATATGGTGTCTTCAAATCGAGAGTGAAAAGGCTTCTAAGTTAGTGCGCTCACCATCTTAGACAATATCACCACTTAACATTAGATGGGATTGTTGTCAAGCTTTGTCTTATTTTAAATAAAAATTCTTAATGATTACCAAGAAGGTACCCCAAAAATCAAAGTATTCTATTATTACGGATCGGTGGTAGAATCAAATTGTAATGAGTTAGATTCTGTTATAATCTTAGTGCAGCTATACCTAAAATGAATCATTTAAATATAACACTTGCATCTAACGTCATTCAGAATTTCTCGTCGAATAGTATTTCTAACAGTAATAGAATTCTAGAATGTTCTCTCGTTCAATCTCAGACTTCAGTTTAATTCATTAACGCCTGGCTAGTTCTCTGAATTGAACGCCTAATAGCTATCTTCTATGCATTAGTAGCAATGCATATTTGGATTGTATAGAGACGATAATACAGTTGATTAATCCTCCTTAATTATGAGTTAGGAGTTCATAATCGGATCCTCTAAAGAATAGTGCTGCCGTACGAGTTTGAACTTAGCATAGTTAAAGTTTAAATGGAGAAGTACCGGAAAATCAAATTTTATATGTTTTATTAATTTGGGAAATAAAGCAAAACCCATACTAACACACTGTGTTGCATACACAGACACGTCAGACGGGACTCCCCGTTGACAGATAGTTTACAGTGACATTGACATCTGATATCCAGAGATATCAAACAAATCTGGACATATTTTGTATCATAATTATCAAAATTTCACTTTTATATATTTTATTACAATATTTGCAAAGATACCGGATTATATCGTATCGAACGTTAGCATCTTTAATTTTATAACTGGAAATACTTTTCATGTTCAGAACTATTTCTATAGAAATCTTTTATGCGAGTTTCGCTTTAACAACGAGATCATGTTCATACAAGATCTCCTGGTTTTTTGTTTCTCAGTGAGGCACCCTTAGCGTTTAGTGTTATAAGTAAATATTTATATTGCACTTCTGCCCCGTCTTTGCTTTGATTCAAAACTATAAATCACAACCACAACAAACTAGAAATCACATCTTTCGTCTCTGTAATATATGTAAGTCTATATTGTCCACCAATATACGAGTACATAATATAATACTTTTTTCTATTTCAGGTATTTAGACATAAAAGTAGAGTAACTCGTTTCAGATATCTGGGAGCACTCTCATATTTACATTTATAATTATATCCTAAACAGGTCAATAATGTAGGCCTAAATATCCAAAAAATCTCGGGTGGCTAGTCGATGTCCAAGGGTATATTTACTAATCGCCTTTTAGTTTATTAGATACTTTTAAACTACTCAACCAAAATCACTATAGTTCCCTTTAGTCGAACAGTAGTCGAGGATTCCAACGTGCAGCGAATGAACAAATGTTATTTTTGTCGAAATGGGCAATTGCGGATTCGTCGAAATGACCCCAGTTGTGCAAATAGCGTTCGATTGACGTAATATGAGGGATGTCGAGAAAGAGGTGAAATTACTGTTTTTTCGTTTGACTTGTTCATTGATACGTGAAGGAAAATTATACAAACTTAGTTTTTTCGTAAAAAAAAATATGATTTATATTAAAAGCCTACAAAGAATAATTTACATAGATTGCATTATAATGTAGAAAGGGATAAAATAACACGTCATGAATCCATGAAGTACGAATGACAACTTAATAATCAGGAAGAAAGGAGTTCGTTCTTCATAAGTAATATTTTCCACTAAATTATTTCATACAACTTACTAGACATCCTGTATACAAACTATGCATATACAAACATTCTTTGAACATTAATATTTTAGTGATACCTTATAGTGCTGAAAGATTAATATACCTTCATTTTTACGTATTTTATTGTACTGAATGAATGAACCACGGAAGAAAGAAATAAGATACAGATACATTCCTTGCTCTGTGGAATATACACTAATGATAGATATTAATATTTCGAAAATTCCTAAAATTTAGAATAACTCGGAAACCGTGAGCCTTTTGTCTAACTTTAATTAAGCTACTTGTAGTTCGATAGATCAAGATCTTATCTGACGATAGATATCGTTTGGATCACTACTTACTTGACAACTGTATATTTTACCATTGTAGATAGGTAGGTATTTCTAGTTCAGTTTGAGCTGCAAATTTTTAGACAGAGCTCTGTGCCAAGAGACCACTTTTGTTGGCACTGCTCTATTAAAAGTAAACAACCGAACTAGGTTAGGTCATCTGACATATTAAAAAAACTAAAATAGGTCAACGTAGTTGGGAAGAAGGTGCTGTGAAGTTTGGTCAGTTTTTTATTTCATAATCAGTAGTCCGGAAGCAAGATTTTCTACACTTCCTTTGAAGCAACATATTTTAAATATTCACGTTACTTCGATGATAGCAAAACCGTAAGGGTGCTTCTACACATATCGAATATATTATATTCTAAAAGGAAATGAGATTTTAGTTATTATATTAAACAGCAGTCATGACAAAGAGAAGAATAAGGGCAGATGCAAACGTCCGGAATTTTCAGATTCCGAATTTTTTGTTGCGGAGAACGGGGTTGAAAGAGCCAGGGTAAGTCTTTTTCTGTTATGGAAATGTTCGCTTCGGCACTTGTACCTGGGTCTTTCTACCCCACTATGCGTCAGTGTAAATTCAGAATCTGATTCCTGATTCGAAATCCGGACGTTTGCACTCGCCCTTACGAACGCTTTCGGTTACGGCTAGTAGAATGGTACTACTTCAATTTATTGTTTATTTAAAAAGTAAATTAGCTGTGGTCATGAACATAGTCAATGTGATTTTTTATACTATAGATAAATGTTTTATGTCCTAAGTAAACTACTTTAAAGAAAATACGACCAAATAGGTCGTTTTTGTATCCACGCCGAGTTGGTTTATACTCGTAACATTCCTACTTATTTTGTATCTTTTGTATTAATATCATTGACTATAATCAAGCCTTCGAAGAAATGTTCTTCATAAATAATTTCTAAGCCATACTTTATAAAATATTGTATATCAAGAGAAACATTACAGCCCTAGGAAACAATATCAATATTCCGACGATTTCGCGATGTACAGCAAAAACAGAAAATAAGAAATGGTAATATATTTTCTAGCTCCGATACAAACAGTGAAGGCGTACAAAGGCTCTATGGCAAACGCGAACCACTCACCCATACAGCCGGACGACAAGAATCCAGACGTGGTGCCGCTCGGGAAAGGTAACTTGTTTGTTTTTCATTGCTTTGTTTGTCGGAACAAGACGTTATTGGTCACTTGTTTCATTGTTAATGGATAGCTAAAAGCGAGTTAAGTGATTTTTAACACTAAACATGTAGTAGTCATATTCAACCATAAAGCATTTGAATCTATCGGATATTATATTTTTTGTGCCAGTATCAAAAGAACACAAAGCTAAAATTTGTAAAAGTTTATCTTCTTGTTTGAGTTGAGTTGAACTTGAGAAAAAAGTAAAGTAGATATTAAGTACCTACTCAGACCAAAGAGTAGGTATAGTATTTATAGATCCGCTTCAAGTGTAATATTATTATACTAATATTATTATTTTATATTTACTCGCTTAATGTTTGTCATACAACAACCGGATTCTTGGAATTCTGCTACCGTATTCAAAGTTTATGACAATAACCAATGCATTGTAATAGTAAATACCTACTTGAAGAATAAAAAGCAAGAATCAATATAACAAAGTAGGTACTCTGTAATATAGTAATTCCAATGAGTACTTACAATAAACGATACATTTAGGATTATAACTGGAACGTTATAAAAACTGGGTTTGTTTCATAAATCAATTTAGTTTTTTTTTATATGAAATAATAATTTTCTATCAGATTAAAAATTAAAATTTCTAAACCAAAACAATTTTTTGAAAATCGATTCAACCTAGGTTTACATCGACCGCTCCAGAAACTTTTGAATTTGAAGTAAATCTATCGAAGAAATTTGTGTTCGTTGAAAATGCAAACTCAATCAAACTGACCGTGGATCAAAATGTTTTTTCTATCAGATTTCAACTGCACACGCGATGCGGAGCGGCCGCCGGAGCCCCCACCTTACGGGGCCGTAGTGTCGCCCCCTGTGGGGTCATCCAGGAGTGCCCATAGCCTGCATGAAGGGCGGTCTAACACGCCACACACGCCAAACACACCCGCTTCCGATGCACAGGTATGAAAAGAACGTAAATTTATAGGAGACAGAATTATTTGCTAAAGAGGAATTTTACGGCGACGATATTTCTTTCTCATCTACGGTTTTGAAATCTGCAGTATTTTCAGATTTATATTTCAATATGGGTGTGAATATGTCCATAGCTAAGCAATTTGAGTATAGGTACAATCACGTACGAAACAAAGTTTAATATTGCACTTAACTTCGAATTATTTAAAAATTAAATTAAATTGTTATGTTTTTAGAAATTTGTTAGTCGCATGGTAAGTTTTACCGAAGAAAAATATTATGACGAAACCATCATAATTATGTCTTATATAGGAATGTATCTAATCGAAGTTACCAATAAAAAAAATAGTTAACAATAAGATATAAGATTAATTTGTACCAATTAAAAGTATTTAGGTAATAACAGCGCTCAATAAAATAACATTCGTAAGTAAAAATTCATTGCGGTTACGTTATTAACTTGTGTCCTTATTATTAAGAATTAGGGCAAATAGGTAATTATTGTTTTGTGTGGTATAGTACAGCTGCTACAAGTAATTAAAGTATTTATTTTAGTTGGAAAGGAAAAAGTTTGATTAATAATTTAAAAGATTTAGGACTACTTTTAAAAGCAAGGTTATGATTGTTGGAAATGAATCAATAATTTGTCTAATAATTTGTGTATTGTAAGTACACAGATGGTCCGAATTTACACTCGAACTAACTAATCCTCGGTTTAACTGAAGTATATTCTCTGTTTACTCTGTGTTTGTTAATGCTAAATTTTACTAAACCAGAGATAAGTTATCGAATAAAGTATTCCTAAATCAATATTTATTAGTTAGTAAAAAGTTTATAATTTATGGTTGCAGTAAAGTTTAAATAAAAAAATATCTCTTTTGAAGTATCTCTTATTTTATTACTTCTTAATGTTTTAATTGTTCTTAAAAATACGAGTAAGACTAATCTTTAGCTTCAGAACCTTTAAAAAAACTTTATGAAATTTATGTTAAGTGCTCGTATATACAATTCTGTTTGTCGAAAAGAAATGCTTAATTTTCAATATTATTCCAGATTATATGCGAAATAATATTTATCTACGTTTGTCGTAACTGCCCGAATATCAAGCGACTTTAGATGTTCCTTTTGTAAATGTTGATTTTACAATTGAAATCTTGGCTCTCAGACCGCTTCACTATTTCTGTTAACATTATAATTAACTAAAGTAGTTTTCGTAAAATTAACGGATCGTAATACATTTATTTTAACGAGAATATTTAAAGGTAAAAATAAAATTTAAAAAATTTGATGCTTGGATCAAACTACTTGGGTAACTGATGGTAAATGCTATTTGCATGTATCACTTACTTTGAGGAAATAAAACAAAACATAATCTCCATTATTTATAAACTAATTAACTGTAAACGATGTCATACTTCTGGTTTAATTAGATTCAGCATTAATATACATGGAGTAATCAGGTAATAAACCTCAAACATCTTTTAGAAGCAAAGTTAATCCTTGGTTTTCCTGGATAAAGCGTGAATTTACACAGACCGTGTATGAGATTTTTTAACTGATAAGGCTGTAGTTTAAAATCGTTCATTTTAAAATTTTCATAATGAAAGATATGAAAGAGACACGTATAGAAGGCATTGTTGTTTTTTATGCGATGGAATAATACTTACAACCAACGTTTTAACGTAGCTAAAAAAAGCTAGCTGTCCCTTGTTATTAACATGACAACTCGTATTATAGAGCATCGGTACGCTGGCTGAAGACCGACGGAGTGTCACAAGTGGTACTCTATCGCGACGGAGAGAAGTGGTCACAACAAGGACACCACTATTAGCAAACGCTAGGGAAAGCTGCGTCTAAATAAAAACAACATGTTGGACTAGTGATGGGAACTGCAAGCGTATGCTAGATTTTGTACGTGTAATTGTACTGTGGAAGTGTGCGACAAAGACATCGATATAGTGTGCGACAAGGACAAAGATATAACGGGAGTAAACTGCGTCTAAATCTAAAGATATTCGCAAGTTGGACTAGTGTTGGTTTAGCTGTATTTTGTACTTGTACCGGTGTACTTATTGAAGTGCAATTAAATAGTTATGTTACATTGCTAAAGTTGTTTTTTATCATTATTATTGTGTGGTACCACTTTAGAATGATTTTCTTGCGTATAATAAAATTTCTTCTAGTGTAGATAGATTATTGATTTTTAATTTTTTTCACGTAATAAAAATCAATTACGTAGCTAAAATAAAATTACAGATGTAGAAAATATTGTTCTTTTAAACAACGCCTTTCTGGCATATTCGATTATATAATTAAAAAGTTAAAAATAAATAATTTTCTCAAATAAATTAATTCTTGCGTACATAATATAAATAATTTTGGTTTAACAAAATATAACACTGCTTACAAAATACGTGGAAATAAAACCACATATTTGGTTATCACATAAACTACTGATGTCAAAACGGCCATTTTGGGTAAATTTTACCAACAGGAATTTCAATTATATCATTTAAATGGTTTTACTTTATAGTTCTTTGTTTATAAGCCTTAAAATGTGTGATTTTTTTTTGTTTTAAATATTATACTAATTTAAACAACTAAGTTGATATATTTTACTTCATTTGCTTTTAATGCTAGGTACTATTAAAAATGTGATTAATTATGTTAATACAGTAAAGTTATCGACATAAAAAATCACAAAATAATAATTACCTGTTATACGCCTTTAGCAGTGGAAAGATTATACAACAGGTAACTACAAATCTATTTGCTTTTGAATCGCGTGATGCATCAAGGTTTCATGATAAAGGAATCGAATAGAAATAATTATTATATTAGTATTGCGTGTTGAGGTTACCCTGTATTCAGATATTGGTAATGGTATCCGAACAATTCCCATTGTTATTCCCAAAATAATATTCGGTAAAATGGGTAAGATAACGAAAAATTACTTTAGGTATTTCAAACAGTAGCAAGATATTAATTATCATTATTATATTGATTTTGATAAATTATTTTAATAGATAGGAAACAAATTATTAATTACTAAAACTTGATTAGTTGTTTGTGATATAATCACAAGCATGAAATTTTCATGCTTATTAAATTAGTTTAAATATAATAATTAGTTTAAATTATATGAACATGGAAAAAATAATATTTCGTTGACGTATTGAAATGAATAGCTTGAATGGGTATCTCTGATTACTTGTCAGGTGGGAATTATATCATGAGCCTACTAACCTACTTTTTAGGTCAATGAATCCATCAAGGTAACTATGATTTAACAATGGTAAAACAAAAGGCAGAGTTACAAAAAACCTTTAAGTTTCAAGCCACTGAATAATTAATTGTTCAAAGCGTATAAAGTTGTCCTGGGCTTGATAGGTACGATAAGATATTTAGTTTGACGTAACCGTTTGCCTACAGATGTATAAATACATTATGTGTGTATAAATTCTAATGGCAAACTATTTTTTGATTTTCTTTTAGTTTTATATAATTCTGCTAAAAAATATGATTTGGTTAGAGTTGACAGAAAATACAAGATATTAAACGAAATCTAAAGAGATCTACATTACCAGATAGAAATTCAGATAATAAGGGAAAAAAATTATAAAATTTTATTTGGTCTATTAAAATGTCAAAAAATATGGCATCAGCTAAATTCGTGTCCTATCAAAGATAGGAGCTATTGATAAAAGAAGATTAATATTTCACGTTTTTTCTTTATCCACTTCGCAGATTGGAAATGAATAAAAACGTCTCAACAACAATTGCTCAAAGCAATTTCGTATAACGTTGTGAATAAAGAATCGCCTTGGAAAATATCATTTGAATAAAAATGTTTTGTAAATTCAGCTTCGAGTATCAAATTAAATTTGCAGTAATAACAGAATCATAATAATATTTTTTTCCACAGCATTGAAGACCTGCATTTTCGCATGATAGCAGAATATCAGTACAAAATTATCTGCGAAATTTTTATGCATTGAATATGTAAAGATTTCCTTAGGATAGAGATTGATTTGCTTGCAACAAATGCTACTTAAAAATAAACTTTCACCTCACATCTACAAATACAAATCGGCGACTGTAAAAAAAAGGTCAGCCAACTAAATAAATCAAAAATAAATGTTAAATCCGTGCGTAGCTGAATTTAGCCATACATTCAAAATTTAACTTCGTACGGAACCAGCCTTTATTTAACTGAGCTCCGGAACAGCCATTTTTAAACCGGACGGTATCAAACACGACCATAACTCAATCGACGCAGTAGCTTAGATAACGCGGTTGGACGCATGGTTATATAACTTCAGAGAGGAGCAACGTTGCGGTTACCTAGCAATTCGACCTGTATTTAAATACGTGAAGTGTTCTAGAACCTTCCATGCGAAACGGTGCATAAAACGTAACTAAAACATGGAATGCCGGACGCTCGTATGAGTAACTGCAGACTCTAAAGATTGTAAGCTATTAAAAACCTCGAATATTCGGACGAATTTCAGCGTTTAGTGTAGAATAGATGAGCATAAGAGCCCTCGAATCTTATCGAACCCTACTTTAGTTTCAAAGGAAAAGTGTCATCATAGAGTGCTGCTTGATATACCGAAGTTATTAAATTGACTAAAAATAGTCTACTTTCAATGTCTAAGAGCTAGTGGGCAAAAGTTCGTTTAATTATGGGTGATATTTATAAAGCATGTTCCCCTTTACGTTTTTGTATTTGTTGAAATTTATTTTTTCTTTCGTATTTGTAATACTTAGTTACATCTTTTTTACATCGTAATATTTACTTACATCTTTTGTAAAAAAAACTTACAAAAAATTATCTTATCACTTGTCCTAAAATTACAATTCAATGATTTGTAAGTGCTGAAAAAAACACAGATTAACTTTTAAAAAGCAGGAATGTCCTAAAATATTCACAATCAAGTTGCGATTGTAATTCATCATTGAGTTACAATAACTTAACAAAGAAGAACATTATTATTATATTATGTGTAATTATTATTTAATATCAATTTATTTTCATTTTTTATTTAAGTATACCTAAATTTTTCCTACAGCATAGCAAATATTTAATTTTAATTACATCGAATTTTGCAATGACTATAATTATAAATTTAAAAATAATATTTTGAACAAAGACTGTCTTAACTATGACTATGTATGAACGTTTCCTTAATCAAACTGTAAAGATAGTTGTACTTTATAGTGTTACATTTGTAAAAATATGATTAAATATATTTTTGTTTTGAAACTAAATTAATTATAAATGAAATTTATATACTTAACTATTTTGTAAATTTAATTATGATTGTAATAAATAAATCATTTCGCTATGTGTAATTATAGTGACATGTGTGTAATTATGAAGTAAGATGAGTATAATGCTCCACTGAAACTTAGGGCACTTTCCTAATTCACTTAATAAAAGTAAAATAATTGTAGAATTTATTACGATTAAGGGACTCTACACATTTTAATAAATTAATAAATCAGTGCAGATTTTCAATCCTATACATTTTTTGTTAAATAAATTCTCAATTATTTTTTGTAATATTAAAAGTGTTTGTAAGAGCAGAGACAATAATTTTTATATTTTAAATGAAATAATAAATTAAATATTCACAAAACCTTATTTTACTCGTAATTTTATTATTGAATTTCAACATAAATTATTATTATTTACAACATAATTATGCAATTGTTCGTGCCCTAACCTTTATAATGATAATCATAATAATAAAGTGTCACAAAAATGTTATTGACACTAATGTATCTATTATAATTAATATGACTATTATAAATTATTATTCTTATTTAATAAAATGAATTCACTGTGATGCTACGAAGTTACATTTAATGTTAAATTAAGATAAAGAACCTACGTTAACATAGTAACTATGTACATAGTTTTAATTAACATAAATAATAAGATAGCGTTAAGTTGTAGAAAAATAATAACGTATAATAAATGCAATGTAAATAATTAACTCCATAATATAAATTACTATTGAAATTGAATTATTGTAATTATAAAATATTCACGACTTTTACGTCGTACATACTATATTATGTGTTGCAAAATTCTGTTGTCATTATTGTAAAAAATATAAAAGTTACAATAAATTTGATTAATTTTACTCTTTGATTATAGATATTATGTTGTAAATTGTTCGAAAAGGATATTTTATTTAACTTTCAACAATTTGAAATAAATCAATTAGTATAATTTAGTAAATTATAATTATATTGGTAATTTTTCGAAGACTTCTTAACATATCGTCAATGTTACGTGTAAATCTTCTTGTAACAATAAATTTGCTTATTAGAAAATTATTTTTGCAGTTTTCTTTCTTCTTCCAAAACCTATCAAACATGCATTACTACCTGGTGTAAGATGATCAATGGAACCTTTAACCTTTCTTAGCTATGGAAATACAAATACCATTTTGCTAACTATAATTGGTCCACATGACAGAGTGCAGCATTTACAGGTAAAAGAAATATTTAGGGTAAATCCTATTAGAAGACTTGGTTAAATAAATAAAGTTATTGTTAGGTAGCTAACGATAATAGGTATAGCAGGATCAGTGTCTGCGTTATCATGACCACGCTAAAGATATTTTACCTAAGGAATCATCCATCTAACTATTGAACTATGTACATAACAGTGAAGTCAGTCCAATGCTTTTTATGATATGAAAATGGGAAACGAGCTTGCAATGCTCGACATCTGTGACAAAGCTTGAATAGTCCTGTAGGAGAAACTGCTAGTCGGACCATATGTATACAGATACATTCCTTGTTCTGTGGTTAGTAGTTACAGTGAAAGATGTTAATGAAAATATTAGTAGTAGGTATTTAACGGATCTATTTAGGAAACGACAAAGTACATTTGCTTACCGAGATTCAAAAGCAACAATAGCTCCCATAAATTGCCCATTGAAGGGTGAAAGAATGGGATTAAGACAATCTGCTTATTTGGACTCAGAATAATCGCATGACAAAATATTAAAATTTCAAGTGTCATCACGTTCCTATCTTAGTAAATCACTGGCCTTAAAAAGACAGACAGAGGTCGAAGCGATTGTATATTCGACTATTTCTGTACGCGATAAGAATTTTTATTCCCTGTCCCTTTGTTGTAACTGGGGAAGCCAAAGGTGGCGAATTTCACGGTTGGACATCATAGACGATGATGAGTTCTCCTTGTTTATGTCTTTGGTTACTAAGGAAAGAATACTGTAATCTTATAGACAATAGGGACAGCAATTGAAAGCGGCGGTAAATCAGGGTTTGTGGGGCTTTTTGTTTGAAGAAAAAAGGGAATGGATAAAACAAAACGCGCCTTTGTTTCGAGAATATACCTCTTAATTCTTGTAGTTTATTCCAACTGTAACGTATACTGTGGAGATAGTTTGGTTTTTCAAAGATAAATTGGAATACCAATAATAGTCGAATTTCTTTTCTTTCTTATACAAATGAGCTTACAGTACCACCATCGTCTGCTATTAATGAAAATCTGTGGAAAACCTCGAATAGGACTAGAGTAACTCTTTTAGGGAGGGAGGGAGTGTAATAAAGGTAAGTACTTCCTATCAGGTCTGGTGGTTTCTAAGCTAATTGAATTAAACAATTTCGAATCTATTTTGTCTATTTAAAGGTAGGTAGTAATTGTAACGTGTAATGCTCGCAGGTTTGCGCATACTCGCAATATTCAGGTTCAACTTCCCTTTTAATTTACTTCAGCTTTAATGCTTGTAGTGTACAGATTTAACATAACCTGCAATTAATTGCGTGTTGTATTTAATGGGCAAATAATTACATTTTGGTACGTGAAGTACTCAATGAAGTCTAATGTTTTGAACAATGTTTAATGTTGTAAAATAGGTAGATAAACTATTGCATTATGGCTTTTAAATG
>LGAG01000764.1:791993-802261 GCA_001278395.1 Lerema accius
CACTTTTATAAAGGCAACCCAGTCACAGTGTGTTCAGAAACTTATTTTATGTCATAAAATATCATTTTCATCTGGTTAACACGCCGGTGCAAAACTTGTCTAGTTCGGATCCCCTACCATTATGACATATTGAAGATTGAAGATCCTTGTACAATATGCACCGGATTTCATATCAGAAACAATGATTTGAATTTTATTTCATCTCCCTATTGAATGACATTCCGACTTTCTCATATCACATAGACGTCGCGATATATCCTTTACAAATCCAATGAATTTTCCGTGAGAACACTTGACACTTTTTACATTGTCTCTGTAAAACAAAGGAAACCCTTTCTATTCTTGTTTTTGTTGCGAGGCACCCATTGTAGCCTTATCGACAGTTCTGACCAGAAACAGACGTGCAATACTACAGCATTTTCATCTTTATTTAACAATGCATTCGTAATTCTCGTACTATTCGTATTTTATTATATTGTACCTACACCGTACATTCTACTGTACCGAAACCGTGCTGTACCGTACCGTGCCGTACCGTACCGTGCCGTACCGTATCGTACCGTCCCGTACTGTACTGTATTTTACCATAATTATACAACGAGTATGCTATAAAAAATAATAAACTAAGTCATAAAATATAACAGTCACTTAAATAAAAAATTACAATTTTTTACAATTTACTGCTTGTTACACCACATCTACTCTTTGAAAAAGTAATAAGCAAGCAAAATCAAAACGATGAACCAACGCCATCGTACGTCAAGAGCCGAAAACGATTCGTAACTGCAATCTGAGAAATGAAATCAAAGGTCCAAAATCCTAAAGAGTTTATTCAACGGCTAACAGCACACTGGTCGGCGTCGAGTGTCCAAATAAAGCGTTGTTTGACCAACAACCCGCGGCTAACATGAAATCGTGTCCAATCACTGAGAGGTACACTGATTGAAGCGTGGATAGCTTACTTCCTATCGTGTTTGTGGACCTAATTTTTGTCGACACTGAGGCCTTGATGATTGCAACTCAACTTTGCGAGTTTACGTGTCAAAATTGCGGCTGAAAATTACGCAATATGAAAACCAAGAATTGAAATTAATGAGATGTCTAATGCTGCAATAAATACACTTTTATAAGTGTGGTTTTTGTTTCGCGTCCAAAGAAAGGTCTCCTTCAGGATTCGTGGGTAAGAGGGGTAGATTGTTGATACAAATCAACCGACCGGCCAGTTGGCTATGTGGAACTCAGCACAATTTTCACCTTGTTAATCAAAAATGCTTGTTCATCATTGGATGCTACGCCACTTGAAGAGGTGGGTTGCTAGTGTAAGCGTATCTGAATCGCCGCATAGCACCTCCAAGGAGTTGAAAATGCAAGACGTGTAATCGTAAAACCTGCTGTCCTTCTGAACTATTCGTCGACCATTCATTCAAATTAAATGTACAGGAAATGAAAACAGAAATAGACCTTTATTTTCCTTGTAGGTCAGGAAAATAATGTAATAAATAAAGATTGTAATATTCTTTTATTTCAGCCTATTATGCAGAAACAACGTCAATCGTGGAGCAGCTTGGCCCGAGGAGATGCACAAACGAACAAATGCAATTTTCTGGAATGCTCCCACGGATTTGGAATTGGAAAACTTCCAGAATTCTGAAATGTCCTGATAGAGAGGCATGTGCTCCGAATTCCTTTTAACTGGTATAAAAATTGCAGTGCAGTTTTATTACGTACCTATGAAATGAAAAATAAAAAAATATTGTTAGAGGTGCTCTCAAACTTTGTTGATTGTAAAGAGAGACTATGCCTATAGCAAATGTTTTTACTTTTTGGGGTCCCGTAGAGAAATTGAAAACCTAATAGTACCTATCGCTATAACTGTCCGATTGTCAACGCCCGACCGTATATCCTTGATCATAGTACAAACGCCCAAAAAGGACTAAGAAATTGTAAAGCATGCATGGGGATGCAATTATCACGCCGACAAATCATTGAGATTAAATCTTTAATAGGTATTGAAGAAATACCATAAACCATATTTCCTCACAGCTGACCTCTACTTTTCGTTTAATATACGATGAATAGACAATAACACGGTACTGTGTAACTGCATATGTGTGTGTGTGTGTGTGTAAGAGCCCCTATGTGTTGCAATTAAGTCAAGTAATTGTGATTCGTTCATTAAAAACTCATTTCATTCGCAAGGCAGAGATTCGAATAGAGTTTTCGTGAGCAATTTACCGAGAAACTTTTATTAACATGTCTGATTCAACCGCGAATGTGGTATGCTATGCACTGTGGATAATGTAATTATTTAAGACTACTATAGTAGATTATGTCTTCAGAGGTAGCAACGCATTTTTTTACCAACTTTGACACGTAAAAATAACATTTTATTTATATTTAGGACTAACCTTTATAAACAATACTGACTAACGAATTAACAAAAACTATTATTCCCGTTAAAATCTATCAGCAACTGAAGCTATTCGTAGTAACCAAGGTTCCTTCTTATTATAGTTCTACTCGAGATTGGTAGCCATTTCTATGGCCAGCCATGGATGGTGGTACTGCATGCTCGTTTACAATTTTTAAATCATAAAAAAGAGATAATTATTTTAAATCATAATCATTTTGATATGTAAACTGATTGCAACTTAAGGCACTCTATATTTCTAACTATCTTTTGCAATCTCACATTCACCTTCACTTTTATTTACCTACGTCATCTTGCTTCATTAAGTCTGTTTTTATTTGTATTTACAACAGAATAAAGAATTAACAGGATTATGTCTTCCTTTATGACTTACTTGCAAAATATAATGTAATTATTACAAAATCAACAGTGCGCATAAAGCCGTACCAAGTCAATCTGAGCTAAGAAAAATTACCTCCAGTCTCGGCAAAGATTAATATTCCGACGTTCAGTTTTAAATTATTCGCAATATAGTATTTGAAAGTCATTACAGAGAGGAGCTTAGTGATCTTCCCTTAAGTAATCATGAATTTTAGAGGTTTTGTTCCGCTGTCTCAAATTAGAGAAATTGTAACCGACCGATAAGTAAATAAATTTAACTTCCTTCTATTTGAAAATTTACGATTCTCTCAAGAATTTGCAAAGGTATTGGATTCAGTTTGAGTTACAGAAACTGTGTTGTCTTTGGGTAAGTGTGAAGTTAGTGGTTAAAGTAAAGTTGTAACTTTAACAAAGATTTTGTTTTTCGATTAACTTTACTATTGAAAAAAAGATTTTTATTTAGAACACATCAATTTATTCAAGAATACAGTCTCAAATTAGACGAGCATTTACTAAAATAACATGTTGATTAGAATGAAGTACTTGACGAAGAAATATAGGTTTAACTTTTCCTATTAAGCACGCAGTTAGACGTAAACCTTGTAACGGAAATCACATTTTTTTATGTTATTCACACTATTCCAGAAATGTTAAAGTAATTTAATCACTTTAATATCAAATTATACTTAAACATTTACAACGACTGCTTTAAAAATAATTGTGTCTGTTTTAAAAATAAGACAAGTTAAAAATACGGACTATACGAATATACGAGATAAATATGTTTCAAAACAACGTCTGCCCAGTTCTCTAGTTACCTTATAATACTGGTGAACACGGACTTTAGATAAAAGCAAGATTGTCTGAAACTTTCCTAGGGCCAGGACATTGAACCGTGTTCCTCGAAATAAATCTCGAAATTAATTTAGAGCAGTATTAATTAAAACAAATACGAGTAAAACAAATCTTAAATTTAACCTTACGTTTTGTACTAGTTACAGTTTAAAGTTTATAACTCGTTTTTGACGTACTAGATTCAACAAAGAAAACAAGTTTAAGCCAAACCTGAATAATCTAAGGAAGTTCTTGATAAATGTATATTAATGTTCCAAAGTGTCAATTATGTCTCGTAGCCAGTTTGTCGTTTTAGCCGTTCAAATGCGAAGTTGTTATCTTAGTCCTTCAGATGGGAAGTGTATTTGGGAGTTTTGAAGCTGTTACTAATTAAGGATTTCAAATTGAGAAGGTGCTTAGATTGAGATAGGTAAACATTTCGCAGTTTAGAAAGTTATTGTTGTATGCACTTGACGTTTTCATAATATATTTTTTTAGCTCCATCTAAATTAACTTCTTTAGGTTGTGCTTTTTGATGTCTAAGGTAAATTCTTTAAAAACGGTTCGCACTGATTCGTTTATTACTGTTCATCCGATTTGTATACATGGATAAGTTCGTATGTATTTACATGCATACATACATTATTATACACATTCCCTCTTGCGCTGTTCGGTAAAAAGGAGAAAAAAAAATCTGCGTAACTTCTTTTTAGTTATACACTTAAGTATTTCACGATAGATTTTAGGAAAAAGACGGTAGCTATAAACAAGGATGAAGTGTTTTACCACCATGATAAAGTTCCACGTGGAGTTAACAGTGTAGTGCAATACCCAATTATCACTAGCAAGAAGGACTGCGACTTTTTAATGCAAAACTTATTATCCCTCTTATCCTAGAAAAGAATTGCTCTCTAACAAAGATAGGAGAAATCGTGAACAAAATTATCAGTTGCTTTACTAGTTAGTCTATTAGGGAGGAAATTCCGAGTAGTTCTACCATTAAGACTATTTCGTAAGACAATTCTGAACTGTCTGAAAGTTTAGTGCAGGTTTGTAAGGTGAAGTTTAGTAACATACGCTTGGGCAGCTTCAATTTTCTTCATTCAAATTAAAGTTGAATGTATTTAGTTTACCTGATTTGAAGCACTATCAACCTTATTAATAAAAATCTCTTAATATACGGGTGGTAGGAACTTACCCTCGAATTTGCTAATCCTAGGATTAACTATGATATCAAGTTAAAGTTTACTCCCAGCTTACTTTATGTAATACGTAACAACTTTTATGTAATAAGACGGTATGCGAACCAAATCTCGAACATTATTAATTTTTTTCTTCATCCTCATTTTCCAATATGTAATCACAAGAAGTATAAAAGATAGATAAATAATAATAAATGTGATAATGTAATTTTAGTTTAGAGGATTATATAACTACTAACTACCACTAACCAATATAAAATACCATTGTAACAATTTAAATATATCAGTAGAGCAGAACTATTTTACAAAGAAACAAATACTATTGTCGATAGCTTTGAATCGAAACAATTTCTTACTAATTGCTTGCTTGCAAATTGCTTCGCTTAATAAAACTGGATCAAACCTTTTCTCGCACTCTTCATCGGATTTTGCAATTGCAGATAAAGAAATGTTTTAATGGTTTCAAATACGCAGCGTTTATTAATTTGTAACACTCACTATGACGAATTTTTCAGGTATAGTTATTATGATACTGCCAAAATTGTATCTTTAAGGTCTTTGAACTATATCCCGGTATGAAATTGTATACCTACGAATATTTACCTTACAGGTACACAAAATTAGTCTCAACTACATAATACCTGTCTAATCGATAAGGCACGTAATCACAATACGGATTTCACCCCTAAGTCCCTATTTGCTATTAATTAATGCTAAGTTCGGAAGCATTCGTGTAATTAATTTAATAACTAAGCCCTAACTATTTGCAAACAGCTCAACTATCTCCCGACCTATCGGTATGTGTTCTAAGGAAAGTTATTAATAAACTTGTCAGATAAGTATGCCCCTATTTTGTTGTTAGTTATAAGGAACTTATAAAGTAATTAACTGACTTGTAAGTTCTTCAATCTGTGAATAATAATTTAACATTATATATGGCCTAAAATTAACACATGAACGTGTGACGCAGAACACGAGTCTGTCCTCTTAATCGATTAGAAGTATACTCCACCATGCTGCTCCAGTGGCTATTAATTAATGGAACGGTAAGTGGCCTGTGTTAGCTTTTGATGTGTTGTTTGAAATTTTTTTTAACCTTCAAAGCCTTCATCCTGGACGACCTACATCTTCTGATCACGATTGAAGTTTTGAAGTGGTCTTGAAAACATGGAGGAGTTTAAGAATTTCTTTGCCACTTGACGTTGCCTATTTAACTATAAATGTGCCTACAAATCATTTAAAATTTACAAATTAGTTCTTAATATGTGAGATAGAATGTATGTTATATATTTGAAGTTAAAAATTCATTTGAAATACCGTAGTGTCAAAGATAAAAAAATTTTTCGTCGCGATTTTTCGGATGCAGTCACTGTAAAATGTAATAAGAATATAAAGTTTTACTAAAATCCCATTTCACACATCCTGCAATTCTACGCTATAAAATAACTTTGCTCCCAAATTGAACTGAACCAGCGTGCATTCACAACTTTCAGTCAATGTGACTATAACTTTCAGTTAAAAATTCGCAGCCGAAAAAATGTGTACCTACGCATCACCGGCCATGGAAAATAAAAGCAGTTAAATCCACCAAGAGATAATTGGGCAGCCTGATATTTCAGCTTGATTAATAACATTATAAATCAGCCCGCAATCCCGGCCTTAATGTGAAAATAAAAACAGCAATTTAGATTAAACAAGACGATTTTGGCTTTTGTAATATTAATTATGCATTTTTAAAGGCCCATAAAACAGAAATCATGGTAAAGCTTACACTTTATACATATTGGCCTGGGGTGGAATTTAAAGCGGCTTAAAGGATGTTCGAGTGATGTAAGCCCTATTTTGGTTTTTGCGTTTTCGACTCACAATTTTAAATGCGTATTGTTAAATGTTTGGGTTTGTTATCCGACGCCTAATAACGACGTGGATTTTGTAATTGTTTATATTTGAAGTTATATTTAAAACGCTAACACACTCATTACCCCCGCAGTAGGATTCTCTGTGTCGCGGGTGGCATGGACAACACAAATAACACATCACTAACACCCATGACCCGAGAACTAACATTTATCTGTCACATGAATATCTGCCCCGGCCAGGAATCGAACCCGGGACCCCTTGCTTCGCAGGCAGGGTGACTACCATCTAAGCTATGGGGTCGTCAAAACGTAAAACATATTTTACTGTTAAATTAATTTCTTAATTAAGATATTTTAATAATATAACTTGTCAATTTAATACTTAATAACAATTATCATAAATAGCACCTACTAACGCACCACCATTCTACTACGACGAGTTCATAGACGACAAGAGTTAGTAGGGTTTTGGCTATTCACGTTTCATAAAAAAAGAGAACTCTTAAGCCCAGATATTTGTACTACACGTACACGCATTTCCTTCACGCTTGTGTCCTTATCAACGTCATTTCGTACCCAACGCATTTCGTAGACGTAAAATTGATACAATATGACTAAATAAAACACATCAAGAAGTCTTTGTGATCTCAACAAATAAAACAAAAAGAAATAAACGTAAAAAGTTCGGCTTCTCTTATAAATATTTGATTACAGAAGGGAATATAAAATGTACTTTTACCATTGCTGGTGTTGCTAAGCGATTGAAAGGTGTCTATAAAATATCTTCGTTTTTTAACAATAAACCATCTCAAACAAACAATTATACCACAAGAAACGATTCAATGATAAAAGCACAGACCCAAAAAAGGAATAGACAGAGCGATTGTATACAATTGCTACTAAATAAGTGACGCACAAAAATCTGTCACGCGCTCGCCCTATACTACCGAGCGGTGGGCTTCATAATAGTCGAACTGTTACATTATAACGTTCGTCACTTTTCGGCTTGATGGCTCCGTCTATTCTTTTTATGGGTCTGTGGTTAAAAGCTCATCTCTAATGTGGATATGCCTACTTCTCACACCTCTGAAAACTTCATGGAGAACTCAAGCGTACACTGTACAGGTTTCTTCAATTTTGTTTTCCTACACTGAAACAAGTGAAAATTCAAACAACCTTTTGGGCGAGCAACGTTTGAACAACGACGCTATCATTTTAGAAACCATAATTACCACGCAAATACAATATAAACTACGGTTAATTACTAATATTTTAATAAACACACCTACGCCGACAATAAGACAAGAAAATAATTAAAGATAGTGAAACAATAAATACTAATTATTTTTGTCATAAATGATAATAATTGGCGAAATGAGAGCAAAGTAATAATTGCTTAGTACAAGTGTTTGTAGATATTATTACGATCCTAGTGTAGGTATAATTATATTAGCTATTCTGGTTGAATATTCTAAGTGACAATTAGAGAGCTGGTTAATGAAGAAAGTTTATAGGTATTAGATTATAACTCGATATTAGTTCCAGGGAATCTATGACATGACACGTAATTTAATGTACCAATACTGTTCGTAAGTTTACATAATAATAATCAAGATTATGCTAATTTACCGCAGAAAGTTTCTATCATAGTGGCACCATACAAACTTGGGATTAGCTGGCATACAAAATTCAAACAAAAAACCGTTAAACTGATATTAAGGTTGACTTTAAACAAGTCATTTGAACGTTGGTCAACATAAAGGGGAGGACTGAGCTCGAATTCTGTATGCACCTTAAATTTTCAAAAAATTATATTAGCTTTAGAAATTAATTATTTTAATATTAGACTTTTTCACTTATAATTTTATAGTTGAAGCTATTTTGAAACTAATTGTACCAAAGTTAGGCATTGTTGCATAAGTACGTAATTAATTCAATACGTAATTAATACGAATATTTTATTTAAAACAGAGTTTTGGGGTTGTTGTCTGGATTTTAATTAACATTTGTGTAAGAGAATGTTAACGAGCATCACCTTTTACTTTTAATTCGAAAGTTAAATTAAAGCCCTAAAGTACAACATTTTACAAAAGACTTTAAGTATTATTTTAATTTAATTTATTTGAAGTACTTTGTATCCATTATACTTAACTTTAGTAACACCAAAAAGAAGGTAATGAAAACGCGATAAATACTACTTTGTGAAATGTAGGATGGATAGTATTTTGAATAAATAAAGAAACGCTGCACAGAACAGGTATTTAAGTAGTACGGTCGATTTAAATAATGGTATTGATCCATATCGATGATGAACATATGCCATCGTACCTCATTGTGTTCGTTTGTCGGCCATTTACAAAAAAAATCATGTTCAATTCTCATTTCATTCTTTACTATCAAATGAAATTTATGCCATTAAATCGTGATGTAAAGAGATATTTTCGATTTTAATATACGGCAACGCGTTCCTCGATTTCCATCATTGTTCCTGTTTTCATAATGACATTTTATAATCTACGTATGTGACAATGGATTCTCGAAGCTTTTGAAATCTTCGCAATTTATTACAAGTACTTCAATGGTTATTATATGGCAGAAGCTTGGGCCCGAATTCTCATCTGCTATTATGACACAGTAAAATAATTACGCGGAAGGTAATTGAATTACGTTTGTTTCACGACAATTGTTTGATTGTTTCTTCAATTACGAGTAAGTTTTTAATGTATTGTAAGTCGGTTTAAATCAAGTATTATAAGTAGCTCAAAGAATGCTTCAGAACACGTGTAACTGATGTGTATTTGGCTCACTGATGGATTAAATTGAATAAAAGACAACTATATAGTGTTGGAGAAAAATAGATATGATAATAAATGATAAGTTATTACATACATACGTATATAACGCCTAAAGGGCTACATCCATCTTTGCGCTCAAACCCACCTACATTGCCAGTAGTACATTGCTAAACAACAAATTAATTAGGTTATATGAAACGATTATTCCTGATAGAGGCAGTTCGTTTAGTTTATCATAGATAAATACAAACGTAAACTGTTTATAAACTGTCATAAGTTTCGTAGATTTGAAAGAATACTACATAATTACTATCTCAATGGGTCAAGACGTAATGCATCGGCAAGACTTATAAAGTAGAACATATTACGTAATTTGATTAAATTTCTATCATTTTAGCGCTACAAACTTCAGCGATTCAATTATTTATTAGTAAGGTACATTACGTAACAAGATGGGGATCGTTGTAAGATATACGTGTTGTGAGGAACGCGAGGCGTTAGATATTGGTTCTAAATTAAAGCCAGAGGTAATGGAGGTGAAACAATTCCAATTTATCACAGTTCGATAGTACGATGCGGAGGTGTGTGTTCGATACGGTCTTCGGCATTTGGTAATGTTTCCGAGATATATTTAGGTAGGTTACCGGTGCGCTGTTCTAATGTTTCGAAAAAATCCACCAGTGCGAATCAGGCCACGTAAATTATAGATGAAAAGCCTATACAAAATATTCTATATAATAATTTCTATATAATATTCTATATAATATTCAAAATATTCTTGTATTGA
>LGAG01000764.1:802457-855101 GCA_001278395.1 Lerema accius
TAAAATTGACAGCTTCTAATAAAATACATTAATGTAAGTAAAATTCTGAATGTCTAACAAAAAAAAATATATACCGCTTACTTACACGCTAGTTTTAAAAAGTGCTCCTTACTCATTGAAGTCTTATAATATGAAAATGAATTTAATTACATGTTCAAACGTAGTAAACGTTTAAATTATTTGGGCGCTTTCAGGGAAACGAGTTTAATAAGCCAACGAATTAGCTAAAATGTTTATATTTGAGTTGAAATTTTCGCACGAACTAGGAACACGCCGCGTTCGCTGGTGCTAAGTTTTGCAATTAAAATTAATCGTCCAAACTGCTGTAGTCCGTTTTTGCGACCATAGGTGGCGCAGTGATTTGTGTGGAAACTGTTGATTACTCTTGCAGATCGGTTAAAAACAATTGTACGGTTCAATTGATCGCTTAATTGCCTTATTTTAGAGAGAACTGTACGTATTTATTTATCTAACTACGGTTGGTATTCTTTTTATACGAATTTATTCATTTATGTTATCTGTTCTCTCAGAATTTTAAAAAGAAGCATTTTATTTATCCTCTGGTTTATGTGACGTCACATTAATCTGTGTATGACGTCTTATAGAAAACAATCATTCACTAATAATACTCTTCAAATTAAAGGGATTAATTGCATATTATAGCACTTTTACGAAATGGGGGTAGATTAACAAGAAAAGTTTGACGTGCATAAGTGTATCATTGATACCTACATGAATAAAATGATTTTGAATTTTGGGTAATTTTACAAAAGTCAGTTGTAGCTTGAGATATTTCTTCCCATTTATATTTTGAAGAATGTGATTTTTCAGTAGCTGGATTTAAATTTTTAATTCCATTACTTGCAACGTAAGGCTATCTACTGAACTGCTACTGATGTACTGACTGAATAGCTAACTGTCTGACTAGTGTACTTCGGTTATTCAAACTTAGCACGTGCGCTTAATAAATTCTCCAAACTATTTTCATATTGCAGAAAGCCCCTATGTCATGCACAACTGTTTCACAGAGCTATTACACTCGATCTCGTGTTAATATAAAACTCGCACAATAACACCTGATGTCATGGACGAAACTTGTAAGCCCGCATAATGTTTGTACGTATGTTTGCTAACCTCGCTGCCTAAAATTTACTAGGGTTAGGGCTGTCACAAATAGTTCTTAATTACGCCATACCTATCCTACTTTATCCTAAAAAAATTGAGTCACTCTGCAGTCGAAATACAAACGTAACTCATTATTTTAGTCAATAGGTTATAGACTAGTTTGATGGCTTTTATGTAAAAGTAGGTAATTATGTCTTTCAACTTGGTCTTCTGTAGGAAGTGTGTGGCGTGTCTGTATATTAAATGTATAAATGGTGTTGTGGGTTTAATCCCTCGTAATCCAAAATTTTGACTTTTATTAGGTAAGTCTATAGAGTATTCTTATCTTACCTACTGATTCAATAATATTATTTTACTTTTAACCACACTCCAAAAGTGATAAAATAAATCCAGTGTATTTCGTGAAATTACGCTGTTGCGAAAATGTAATGAAATCCATATATAACTTGAGCTTGAGTATCTCCTGAGACTCATAGTTCGTATTAGGCGGCAAAACTTATGTTTTTCAGTAAAACCGTAATAGCTATGTAATCAAAATATATGTTGCTGGCAGCCAATAGTCGTATGGGGATTGAAGTACTTGAAATTGTTTGCTTTTATTACCAGTTATATCTTGAACTTGGCATTCAAGAAAATATCACGCATCTTTATAATGTTTACTTGAAGCAATGATTACTTTACATGACTTTCAGTTTTTGTTAAAAGACGTCGGGTTTCCTGCGTCGACGTTAAAAAAATGAAAACGCTCAAGATTTTTTATTTTCTAATAGTGGTCACCCATCCACTTTCCTATTTAACTTTGACAGGGCTATGAGCACTTCATCTAAGGTATTCCTTAACTGTCCCCTTCTTTCCTTCCATATTAAAACACTTTTATGAAACAGGGGTAGATAAAAAAAATTACGTGCATAATTGTATCACTAATACCTACTTGAAAAAATTATTTTTTATTTTCATTTGATTTTGAATTTTACCACTAGGAAATTACAAATAAGTGTTTTAGTATAAAAACTATTCAAGTGACAACCCTACGCCGTATCATTACGCTGGAAACCAGTGATTCACGCCAAGAGCACCCACATGCCGGACTGTATTAGTTCTGAACTCGTTCCGATGTTTTGTCTGTTTGTTTTAGTCGTAACTGCGATTCATTCTGTTCCAAACTTAATCATTTCACGATCTCCCTTTGTTTTGGCGTTCGGTGAATTCGTGTAACTTTGCCATTCATGTGACGTTACTTTATTTGTAAGTAACCTGTATGTTTTTTAGGTATAAATAAAAGTATGTGGGAATGTGGTTATTGTATAAATTAATAAGTAAACGTGAAGAAACATGAAATCCCTTAATATAAGTTTGAGTTTTCACGTAAAGTTTCCTTAAAGAAAAGTTGCAGAAGTACAAATTTTGTTTAAAATATGCGTTACAAAAACGTTTGAGCCCGAATAGGTACATGAAAATTGTAGGTCTGGAGTATCTAATATGGAACACTAACGGATGAACAAAACTATAACCGAAAAACTATTATTTTTTAGTATAGTAATAATAATAAATTCTTGAAAAACAAAACAATGCCACAGAAACAAAGCTACTGAATCTTTTCACCGTATTATTGACCTCTATAGGCCCCTAACGACTCGTTACCTTCCATACATTTTTTCGCAAAAACCGAGATGGTACTTAATCGAAATGGATGTTATACCTTTTGTTACTAAGAGGTGCTCGAAAACAAAATAGTATTTTGGAATACTATACTTTACTTGAATGTATTATTAGATCAAGCTAAAAATAAAACATTTTTGTTCATTATTATTAGCAGAAACTTTTTTTTAGTAATAAAATGAAAAATAAAATTTCATTCATTGTTACCTTAAATGTATCTACATGTATAGAAATAAATATATACAAGTTGCTGAAACTAGCTAGCTAGCTAGCTAGCTAGAAATGCTTAATAGATGAAATGCAAGCGTTTTAACTGGTACTACTGAAGAGTCGAATGGATTTTTTTGTGTCTATAAGTCATGGCGTGCACCAAATTTTGCAGGCAGATAGAGTTCAAAGAGATTGAATTAATTTGACAGCACGTATGTATATTCCTAAAGGTTTTTTAAAAGTGCTATATATAAACGTAGGTTTCCACATAATAAACTTTTAAAAATTATGTAATAATTTTTCGTAATGTAGTAAGAAATAAATGTAATTATATGTGAATGTTGCCTCAAATCTGTTGCTTCGCCCTACCAGGGCATCACATTATGTTATGTTATATGCTACATGAATAACGGTAAAAAAAGAATAATGTATATTCACGCGGACAAAAAAAAGTGTTTATGGAAGAATGGTATACCGTGTGGTGAGATGATCTCGATTGGTAAATAACGTAATATCTCAAAACATTCTCCATTACACAAAATGTATGTATAGGTACACAAAGTTGAGATCGCAGCAATTGAAACTACTGCACTTCCTGGGATCAGAATGTTAATAAGTTTTGCATCGTTAATATATCGAAGTGTATCCAACTAAAAGGGTCTTTTGTTACTCCTATCCAAAGTCTTTTGAAGACTATATTTGCATGTATGTTAAAGTATAACCACTTTTACTTTTACCTAATTCTAATTGTTTTCTTGAGTTAATTTACAGGATATTGTATATTATTTATTATTATAGTTCAGAGCAGTGATAGTCTAGTGGTTTGAAGGTTAGTCTCCCGGACGGAAGCTCCTGGGTTCAAACCCCTTAGCACGCACCTCTAATTCAACAAGTTATGTGTCTAACGAGACTTTAGGAACTTTTTTCTAATGATGTAATTTTTTATATTGTTATTTATATTGTAAGTTTTGGCTTACGTTAAGTGAGCTATTAGTTCTTAAGACGAAATAAATTATTTAATTTTGAATTTGAATTGAACGCGATCAAGGCTAAATTCCTTTAACATTGAAATGCCCAAAATGAATAGAAAAACAAGTATCAAAATTACCAAAGAACCGGTTAATAAGCCAAGCGTTACCTCCGGTGTCCATAGCAGTAATATCGTTTATCCTTTCATTTTTATTCATATTCAAAACGATGGTCCATTTATCATCAAGTGACCCATTTACTTGTTTCTAGGCTAGGGTTGCCATCCGTCAGACTGAACACTCCCGAATGCTTTAGTGAATTGGAGGACTTCAGTCAAGCAAAAGATAAACCACAAATTATAACAAATCTGAATCAAACTTAATAAGGATCTCTGAGCTAGAGATCTTTGGATATAGTCAAACTATAAGGCTTCCGAATTCAATACGGAATCATGTAGGTACCATGATTATTTTCTTTGCATTTTTTCACTATTCGCGACTTCTATGCAAAATATATATTCAAATTTAACCTGACCTCGGATGGGTTCGTAAATTTTTTGTCTAAGGACTGCAATTTAAATGTCGGCAGCCCTGTCCTTAGGTATCAAAGAAAAGTGTATATTAAGAAATTTCTCGGCAATTCAAAACAACGTTCTATTTCACATTCCGCTTGTACTTGCCGAATTTATCGTCGTTCTGTAATCAGATCGATTTCGTCCTTGTTCCGTTAATTGCTTCGCTTTAGGGTGTTTGATTTCCTTCCTTCATTACGACCTTCTTTGATTTCGACTCGTTTGGATCCCTCTAAATGATATTTGTATTGTGGTTGTCTGTTATTAGGTTGGCATTTGTTGTACGTGCTGAGGTTTAAAATATCAATTAAGGATAACTAACGCTTATTGTCAGGTAATTCGGTTTTCTTTCAGATGTTTCCATTGTTTTAGTTTGTTTGTTTGTCGTGTTGATGAGTAAACAAACTGTAACAGTGATGTGGCGCATGTTTTAATAGATTTTCCAAATGATGTTTTAAATGTCTTCGAAAGCCGCCGGCATATTAACTCTTCATGAGCGCTGATGATCATTTGGTAGGTATAATTCAAAAGCAAAAAATAAAAAATATAAACCTCAAAGTGGTCATAATGTTCTCCTTTACTTAGTTACTAAGTTGTTATATTACATCGAGTTTATCAATCTTCTTCACCCACCCGTAATAAATTATTCTATCCGGGAACTAAATAATAACAACCTTAAATAAGAACTCCAAAGTCTAGTTTGTTATAACAGTTACCTTCCAAGTTTCCTGAAGTAATTTAAGTAAATATTTATTTCGCTAACTGGCTTCTCCGATAAATTTGAAATTCAAATCTTGATTCGATTAAAATCCCTACGTTGTTGTTGTGTCGTGGTTGCTTCAAAGATCAATAGTCCTGTTCCTTTGTTTGGCTAACAATTTCTTTTTTATTTATTTGTTACGACGTATTTTATAATAGAGCCTTATAATGTATTAAAGATAATTTTATTAGATAAAAAGTAATTACATCAATTACAACTTTTCTCCTTTTACACTCTTAAAACCAATGTCAACGTTAAAAGTCTCATTCTCTATCTGCTATGGTAATAAATGCAATGCAGCATGCAATATCAGCTGTCATATTACCTATACTAAAATGTCAGTGGTACACATAATTTTAATTATGTGCACATAAAGAGTATTTTTGTTTGTTTGTTCACTCGCAAAGTTAAATGTTTTTGGCAATTATGTTCAGTTTAGAGGGAAGAAATCAAAGCACTTTTCCCAGCGATGTAACTAAATCAGTTTTGTAAAAATACAACGGAAATAAAAAATCGAAATTGATTCCTAAAATCGTTTTATACCCGCAAATGTGGCCGAGTATTCGAACAACCGTAACCAGTGCACTTTACACCCCCGCACATGTTCTATTTAACTTCTAACGACCGAACACACCGAGAGCAATAATTGTGCATTACAACCGGACTTTATCTGTTTGTGTTCACTGGGGAACGTGTAAAGGTATGCACACAAACCTGGCGCGGATCGGCGCGCGGCGGTTCAATTTTATTAGGAGACGTGAGCACGCGTTCGTTTCTATTCGCCTTTTAAGAACATACAAGTACATACCTGCCTGTAACGTTGTTACTCATTTAATTCCGGCAATATGAACTTAATATTTAGGTACCTGATTTTTTTATAACGTAGACATACTTCTTGTTTAAAATAATAAACTTGACCATTTATTGCAGTAGGCTATAAGGAGTATATTTATTATTATAAAACAGTCATAACTGATTCTAACTTCCCTACCTCTTATCTAACGGAAATAAAATAGTTTGAAAAACGTTATTTAGTTACCTACTCAAAATTACTATTGCTTCCTACATGAATATTCGTAATTCAAACGAGCACGTATTCTGTGTATTATCCGTACTTTTTTAATGCCAATTTTTGTTCATGCGGCTGATATAATGTGTTGGCAGCCTAGATGCGTGTCAGTATTTTGCATGGTCAACATCGTGCGTTTTAGTCCCAGTTCAATGTTATTTATTTCAACTGTATGTATTTAAATACTAACGTGAAACGGTTGCGGTACTGTGATAAATGCAAACAAGACATAGGACACGCATTCGGCTAGAATTATTGTTTTGCCATCGAATATGTTTCTAGTTTTGTCACGTTTAGGTACATCTGGTGTCCGGCGGCAGATGTGTATTCGGGAAAGGTGCAATTATCTCGTGACCGCTTTTATTGCTAAGCAATATTAGGAAATCTGTGAATGTCATGATAAATTTTGTACGTGAGGCGTAGTGCATGCCTCGTTTATTTTGCCATCGGCGTTATGTTAGTGATAATGATTTCTTTACAAAATGATGTACCTATTGTTGTTAACTGTTGACAATGACATTGACATTATTTCAAGCTCGTACATTGAACCAGTCTCTGGCATATTCTTTGACTTATGAGATATGATTGAAGTCCGTCCAATCAGCTGTTTGTCTAGTACCTAAGAAAACAATACATTAGTAAAATACAGCAAAAAAAATATTTAACATACTAATATTTGCTTTTTATTTAATTCTTTTTTCAAAATAGATAATACTGTGAAACGTTCTGACGAAAAATTCAAATCGTCTCTGCTACAGAAAGGAAGAAAATGAAGTGTTCTTACTTCCTCGCCGTCTGAACTAAATTGGATCACGTGTATATGCCTGTTAGATGCCTTGTTTACGAGGCGAAAAGGTAAAGTTGAGGATACTTCTTGGTTTTTAGAAAGTTTGAGAATGCGGGTAGGCGTATATTTGTGTTTATCTTTCTTTTCTCTCTTTCCTAAGCCCCGATTCTGCTAAATTAAGTTTAATGACCCATAAATAAGTTTTTGAGATTTAGTTTGTAAATAGTGTTCCATTTTCGATTCCACAATAATTTATACCTTATCATGAAAACAAAATCATTAATAAAAAAAATGTGCAAACTTCAATTCAAGAAATAAAGCTTGAATAATACTTACAATAGAAAATTGTCTACATTAAAATTTTGCAATAAATACGAGTAGAAATGAATTGACAACAGCAAAATTTTTCGTGAAATCTGTCATCACAAAGATAAAATTAAAACCGGCTCACATTATACACACATTGCTTTCCAACTTCCTAAAATGTGTTCGTAATTTGTATGCAGTTTTCGCAATTCACTAAAAGCGTTTCATTAAAATTTTCTCTACACACATCCTCGCAACTGGAACAGTGGTTCTTTTGCGAAACGGAACGAAGTTTGTTGCGGCCATAAAGCATCAACTAATTTGTCAAAGTTCTCAGTTGCAAGCATGCAGTGTGTACTTTCGAAATGGTAGATAGATTTAGTCTGTTTCGTTGAGTAACGTTAACGTCTAATTATTGCGACAGAGCGGTACTTCTTGTAATTATTATTCTCAATGTTACCCGAATAAGTATTGTTTCTTACAGGCTTTCTTTTTTATAGTTTACCACAGAGGTACACACACAGGTAACAATAACTTCACAGTGATTCGATAATATGATAATATGGTTTTGTACATGCGTTGCAAGAACATAGAAGTTACGAGTATTTCACACTAGATTGAAAGCGCGTGTTTCCAATAGTTCGGATGTTCAACTTAATGGATAGTTAGTTACAAGGAAAAATTAAAAAAAATTGTAGCTTTTTCCGCTAAGGCGAAATAAATCTTTCTTATCCTTTGTTTATGAACGAACTATGCAAAAGTACAAGTACAAAGACTACGTAATGTTAAAAGCATTCTTTGGTTGTCAGCCTTGTTCTGTACCATTAATATTTTTATGAAGAATTATACAATACAGAAAGCGACCTTTCAAGACGGACTACAAACGTACATTTTGTTGAGATGAAATGAATTTTATTCAGCTGTTATAAATTATGTACTTGTACATTTTTATGTTATATCGAAGAAATCTGTTCATTTTTCTTAACTATTATTTAAAGTAAAAAATCACGTAGAACATTCATTTAGTTACTAAGTTGTTCTAGTATAGGTAGTCACTCTTACTAAAAAAATACATATTCAGTGGTTGCAAGAAATACATAATTCAGAAGCCTCTTTGGGTTCTATAATTAAATAGTGAGCATCAATATACCCATAGGGGTACAAACAGATGGTTCAAGCAAAAGGTGACCCTATCCGTAATAACAAAATAGAATTTTCAATTAACATTTAAAATGCTAATGAAGTGAAACATGAAAATTTCATTTCATTACAGTTCCACGAAATAATTCATACAGGTACTCATTCGATAAGCATGTTATTATCTGTGGGTGACAAAACGACTCATTCAATTCATTTTAAATACTATTAGCATTGAAAGCGGTGTCATTACCGCGAGCATGCAACTGCCGTTGGGCGATAGTGTGGAACACCAAATTGTACCAACTTGCGCAATTGAAACTTTACCATCATAATATCTTGTGTGGTATTTCCTGATTTCATCGCACTTTCTATTGAGGGTAATGAAATAAAGCGTAAATAAATAAGTACCTACTTTTAATGACTAAGTATAGGTTTTGTAAATAGTACAAGATGGTCTTAGTACCTAAATAATAAATAATAGTGAAAGAGGTTATTTCTTTCGCACGTTCTATACGCCTAAACAGCTTGATGTATTAATCATAGTGAAGTGTCATTTGATTTTCTAATAATGCAAGTTAAAAGTACTATTTTTTAATATACCTATCCATCCCCCATATTTTGGTAAATTAAGTGACAGTTTATATTTTGACTACGTAATAAATATTTATTCTCATGCGCATATAACATAAATATAGCTTTCTAGTGATAGTCTAAGAAGGGGATAGACATACTAAATAATGGTTTCCGGATAAAAAACAAGCTGGCTAGTGAATGAATAGCATACTCGTATACTCAGAAAAAATGAATAACATGTTCTGTTATAAATCTCCCAATATTTCGATGTCACGTCGCGGCTTCGGGCCGAGTAGCGGCATGCTAGTCAGGCCACATGTGTCTGTCACACTAGTCCAGGCTTGTTACTGCCATACCGGTTTTATCTGTCAGTTATTTATAGTCAGGCAGTTATTTTTGATTCCAAATATGTGCGTTTTAATTGGACAGGTTGTCGTGAATACTTCCGCAACCAATAGGCTTATTAAAAGTTACTTTTTTGTACGTCATTTATTTTGAAAGAAATATATTTAACTAGTAATTCACTCTCACTATGCTTTCCCCACATGAAACAGAATAGGTAAGAAGTGCTTTTGTTAACTACCCTTGCGACCCTACGTGCCATAATGCTTGACATTATTCATCAGTTACTCAAATACATAAACAACCTAATCATCCTAGAGGACTAACAATCAGGATAAAATAATTTATAAATTAAATACTAATAGAGACAAACTTTGTTTTGATTTTATAATATTGGTATAGATTGAGAACTATTTTTTTATGAAATTCATAAAATCAGGAGCGACTAAAATTACGCCCTTTACGTTTAAGGGTTTATAAAACCATTAAATCTAGTACAACCAGAAACTTTTTCCGAATTACTTTTGTACGTAACAGTGTAGTAAAATGAATAATATATAGATGCTAAAATACGCTACAAAAAATGTCTAAAACCGTTGTACTGCATCGGTTGAAGTGCGGCCAACCTGCGTGTTCTATACGTTAACCAAAACTATTGCAAAATGTAGCATTTTTTTAGAATAGGCTATGGGATTGGCACCTGGTTTTGATAGTCCAAATATTGAAAGCTGCAATAGTTTTTGCAAGCGAATGAACATGGAAACACGGAGATATCGGGGGTATTTGTATGTATTAGAGATATTCAATATTTATATTTCAATTTTTTATTTTCACCTGGCTGCGCTGTAAGGAGGATTACTTCTTTCCATTACGTATATACATTTTTGTATGTATGTATCATGTGTGTATGTCCATTATTTTGGCTCCCTCCACAGTCCAATAATTAACAGTTTTCAACATAATAAGAGGTGTCTTTGTGTTTGTATCCAAATTTTTTGTAATTAGGTTTTTGTTTTCTATGTATTAGGTACTTGTAGTTATCAAATCGTGTTATTGATCCTAGCACAAAATATCTGGTATCGCATCAATTTTGTATTTTTTGTTAAGAATACGTAACTTGATTAATCCCTGTAAATAATTGTAACTACAAAATATTTTAATGTAAACAAATATTTTAACGATGTAAATACGGTTTCTAGGTATCTCATTGTTTCACCTATAATAACTTATTGTTTACATTTTATCTCAACACAGCCAAGGAAGGTTCCAGAAAGATCTCTAAATATCGACAAAAACTTCTACGATTCTCCAGAATAACGGTAGCTTGTACGCTGTTAAGCAATTACAAACGATTTATTTGTTTTACAGCTAGCTAGTTTTCAGTTCGGGATAATCCATCTCAACGTAATGGTTTTTGTAAATTTGTTAACACTATTCGACGCTGTTTAATTAAATTAACACACACTTCCAAGTTTGCTCACACATTATAATCCGATGGTTCATAACGAATTTTGTAAGAACTGATGAAAACGGAAATGTTATTTAATTGGTATATTTAGTGATTAAAAACAATGCCATTTTAACAACATCATCTTACTATAACTGTTTAGAGAAAAGTCGTTTTACCTGTTATGTAATTTATAGATACAACGTACAAGTAAGCTGCTATTTACACCCTAGAAGCTGTATTCTCGATGACTTATTAGATCTTTAAATTAACACGAGTTAATAATGTTTTAGGCAGTTGTTCTCAATCCATTTACTATTATTCTTTAATATCCCCGCAATGCAGTGGCACTGAGCATTTGATGTACGGCGAGCACTCACCAGAATGCGGCAAGTCGGCGGCGCAGCTAAATATCTCTTCGGCTAGGTCTGAGAGTTAGCTTAGATGAAACTTAGCCTACGCTGCAATGGATATTGGGTTACTCGAACAATTCTTAGAAGAAAGTAAGCCTATAGTATTTTTTTTAAACTTGTCCTATTTAGCACGCATTTTTATGTGAACCATGAAACGTTTTTCATTATTTACACTAGTGATTTCATCAGTTTAATACCACATTTAAATATTCACCAAAACTGCTTAGAAAACGAATGTTTTTGTTTTTAAAACAAGATACGTTAAAAATATAATGCATCATTGTCGCAATAGATATTGTATAGTCCAATTCCGTTTCAATAAACGATAGTGGGTTACTTGGTTATAGCTCAATATGGTATATACCATTGACTGATTGTCCCTTATAACGTATGTTATTGTAACCCAAAAAAGTGCATTTTTCGTTTATTTTTTAAGTGTTTGTGTCTTCACGCCCAGCAAGCTTATAGATAACATAAACTGCTTCTTAGTGTAATATATTATGCTCGCGCTCCGCCAGCGTAATTTTACCGTTTTCGCAATATTTTTTATTGCTGCTCGTCTCCTATTCATCTTAACGTAATGTTATAATATAGCCTATAGCCTTCCTCGATAAATGGACTATTTTACAATAAAAGATTTTTTCAAATCGATCCAGTGGTCAATGAGATTAGCGCGTTCAAACAAACAAACTCTTTAGCTTTACATTATTACACTGGCCTGCAAAACTAAGTATAACACTTTAAAAATTGCAATAACTTTTTAAGTACACAATATGTATACTATCGAAATAAAAGCACTTTAAAAACAGTTTAATTTTGTATTTAAAACCTTCATAGTCGGTTATCTTGTTTTATGAGGAAGCTGAAAAAAAGTCATGAACAAAAATAACTGCTTTTTTAAATAAGATTCAAAAATGTGATACTGCGTTTTGCAGGTCAGTGTAGTATAGATTGTTTAGAAGTATACTTTTATCATCCCGCAATGCAGAACTTAGAGTCAGATGTACGGCGAGCACTCGGAATGTACGTCGTGCAGAGAATCAACAGTTCAGCAATGTCTGCGGCTTAGCTCGGCTGAGCTCACGGTCTGAACGTGCGGCTTTACATTGTTCCAATACTAACTTGAAGTTTGCTCACGCTACTAGCACCACTATTATACGATCTAGCGCGGCGGTTACGTCAAAAAAGTTATACAAACTGACGTAAGCTGACGTCGAAAACTATTTCGACGTCGACGACTTCCTACTAAGGAAGGATGTGCTTTTTAATTAAATACATTAGACATAACTAAAGTTGGTTTTTAATAACTATTCTATTTTCCTTTTCATGCTTATACCCATCTTTGAATTTCACAATTGTGAAGAAATGTGTATAAATTTTTATAATTAATACTTCGCATACTATGGTGCTGCCAAATAAATATATAATATTTCAAATTATCGCTGAATATTGTCGTATTTTGAGGACTGTACCTCCAAGTATGAGCTTAAAATTTCACATCCATTCTGCCAAATACTTCGAAAGATATTTGGATTTCCAACAAAATACTAGAGAAATAAGTAAGTAGATTTTACGCCAATAAGAAAAGGGATAACAAGCCTGACTCTAATTTAACGGCGAAGGTCAGTGAACACGGCCAGAGCAATACGAGATCCCATTAACTTTGTTTTACGACTTTATCAAAACCCATTGAATTATTTTGTCGATGCAACTTTGTTATAAAACAGCCGGGGGTTTATTAGTCCCGCGTTCGCAATAAAGGCGGGCCGCTCAGTACAACACATAGGGCTACCAAAATACGTTTTTTAATTTTGTCAAATTCCCGAAGAAATTTGGGTTTATTAAAATGTATGCTTAGCGAGCTTTGGTTTAGGTATAAAATATGTTATTTACTGCGAGATTAATAAATAATTTAATTAAGACAAGAGTTTTAAATTCAACAATGTTGCATTTAATGGCCAAGATTCTAAAAGAGAGTTTAGTTAAATTTTGTAAACAGTTGCGAGAAACAGATTTGAAAAATTAAATAAACTAAGTCACGGCAGCTTTTGGTTCTGTTATTCATTTATAAAAAAGCTTAGCTTAAAGTATGTCTTAAAATTCATGATAGTTAATTAAATCTTCACCTTTTACCTAAATGTGTTTAAACAAAACGCAATATAAGGACATACCCATATTCTCGATGAAAATATAAAATTATAACTTTTCAAATACAAGAGTAATATTCATGGAGATAACGTGAATCCTATGCTAATATTAAACTACATTATTGCGAAGCTTGTTAAGTTATATAACTACACAAAACATCCATTTGAATTGCGCAATAATTGTATAAGTGCCTACCTTCTAAAGGGTATGTACTTCCAATGTGTATTACTCAACATTGAAAAGATAATAGATAGATAAGATGATCTAATTAGGAATACGCTTATTTGTTCTTACGCTTAAACGCAATGAATTGTAGAATAGAATAGAATTTTAGATCATTTTGAAATCTTTAAATTCATTGAACTTAGACCATGATTAGATAAAGTAGTTATAATTATGGTTGGTAATTTTTACAGAAATGGATGACAACACTATTTCAACTCTGCAATTGATTTCATATTGAATGACGGTGCTGCCATCTACAAAAAAGTTACTTAGTTGCTATGAAAACAGCGACTCGGCCTGCACGTAATAAGACGTTGTCATGTCGTAGCTACGTCGTCACTCAGCTGGATTGCCATCAATTAAATCCACCAGAACGTTACGCTGTAGGTTTGTGTATATTGCCATATTGAAATTACATGGCTAAGTTAATTATTGACTGTATTCACTAAACAAAAGTGACTTTTTTCATTACCATTTTATTTGTACCTCATAAACTTGTATTTTATTATTAGTACTTTGATTATAATTAATTATTATAGTCATTACTTCGACTGCTTCTTATGTAATTGCTTCATGAATTAATCGATTGACCGAATGGGATCATTCTCGAACAATATTAATTGATTTGTCGCACCGATGATTTCTAGCTAACCCCTGATCATGTTATTCAGCATGATGAACCTTTTATGATTAGTAGGTAATTTGTATAATTATGGTTATGTCTCGCTCCGTTAGACTTCGTTATCGTAAAATCAGCAAAACTATTAAAAATGCGGTCATAACAAAAGTTGCTTATTATGATAGGTACTAAATATATCAAAAAATGTAGTATGGAATTTTACTACACATAAATAAATAGCCTAAATTCAGAGGTGAGAATATGGCTTTTAAGACTGAACTTGATTAATATTATAAACACTTCCCAAATGCAGGTATATAAATTTTATAAGACATTTAGAATACATCTATATTAATATTATAAAGCTGAAGAGTTTGTTTGTTTGTTTGTTTGTTTGAACGCGCTAATCTCTGGAACTACTGGACCGATTTGAAAAATTCTTTTAGTGTAAGATAGTCCATTTATCGAGGAAACATATAGGCTATATAACATCACGCTATGATGAATAGGAGAGGAGCAGCAAAAAAAATATCCCAGAGACGGGAAAATTACGCGGGCGGAGCCGCCGGCGTCTTCTAGTATAAGATATAATGTAGAACAATGTCCCTCAGATCAGTTAGTTTAAATATAAGATGGTTAAAAGATTTATAGATTTTAAAATCACAGGTGTCTACTAAATATATTAAGGTAATATTTACTCATTAGTTCCCATTATTTTAGAGTCTCTGGATAACTAAATATCACGAAAAACTAATAACAAACTAAAACAAAACTATTTCCCTAGCCCTACGCCCCAACACGGGCTTAGCCGAATTAAAGCTATATTTATAGCGGTCCACGCATCGATTCCCATGATGATAACATGTAATTCGGCTGTTTTGTCCAATATAAATGTACCCGTAGCAGTTAGCCGCGAAATATGTCCGTTCTCTGCCTGCTCGTTTGACCTTTATTACACTGAAACATGTTCATCTGACTGACTATAAGCGGAATGGCTTCACTATTTGTAAGGTCTATTGCCAATAGTCCATATTGAGCTCCTGATTAAGCACTGTTATACTGTGCCAAATGTTGGGTAATTGAATTTTAGATAATGGCGACTAGGTTTCCGTGTGGTATCGAGCTCGTATGTTTGGAGTCGTTTAGAAACTAACACGTTTACAATTAGCGAAGTATTAGTTTGTCATCATGGATTTCGGTACATATTTTAATATTATAATCTATCCCGTAAATATGTGACTGAAATGTTTCTACTTTGTGCGTCGTTTTGTATAAGTGTTATTAATATTAAGCTTAGTAATTCTACAAGAGGATACATTCTGTACATTTAATTAAGGTAGTTTAATTTTTATTTTAATGTAGGTTTGTTTTGATATCGAGATAGAAACCAAAATTTTAGAATCCACTAAACCGAATTCGGTGAAATTCGGTAAGTCTGTATTTGATACGATAAATGATTCTAGGATAATCTTATCTCTCATTTTATCCTTAAAAACGGTTCCGTTCCCATGGGATAACAGGTTAAAGTTAGTGTCGAAATTCTGTAAACATTGCGCCGATTTAGGTAAACGAAACTTGTAACGATTCTAGAATAGGTACTTTTTATTTCGGAAAACAGTTTCATTCCCACGAGGAAAGAACTAAAAGGACTTGTGAAGCAAAACAAAGACAGGCAGTAGCCTAGCATATAATGCAGCATATATAATCGTTATAGTTATTGGTCAAACCCGTAACATGACCCCATAGCCGACGCCGCAGCGTCCTACAACTAAACCAGCTAGTATAACTTCGCAACAATTCGGTATTAGGTCCCTCGTGGGGTCTTTTAATTATCGTCCACCGCAATGTGTCATAAATTCTAATGGACTACTCGCGTCCACGCGCTATATACGAGTTGCATTTTATATTTAGACGTACTTTAAAATTCATCATCATTACCTTATTAAGTTACTTTCGTGGAATTATACTGTCTACTGATGTAGGTACTTGTATATATTATTATGTTGAATAAATAATGACTTGGTTACAAACTTACGCGGTTTGAGGTCTTTTATCTAAGAGGCTTGACTTGGAAATACTTTGGAAAGTACAGCATGCTATGTAATGTATGTAGAAAACAAAACTAAGTTAATTTACTCTCAAATACTCTTAAATAATTGTTAAAACTTTCTAAAAAAACGTAAACTCACATTTTTTTAATTTACTGACACATATCATAATATTTATTTGTATATTTTCTATTAAATTTCTATTTTAAGTTAAACCAAAATTTTCTTAGTTATTTTATATGATATCTTATACTACAGATAGTATATATTTGTATAATCGAAAAAAGTGTACCGTGCTTCATTGCTTGCACTTTTATAGTCCTTACAATATGTATTTCCCAACTTGCTCATACACAAAAGTGCCCAAACATAAAAGACGGCCCAATTGGATTGTGTGTGTGTTCACGCCAAACACAGATATATTATCTTTTTCTTTTTCTATATCATTGGTTAAATCTGAATTATTGACGTCGTATTCTAACTACAGAATCTCAAACAATGATAACTATGTGTAGCGTATTGCTTTGGCCTCATAAAAGCATTCCCCTGGCTGCAAACTTTTACTCTATCTATCTAAATTATAATGGACTCGGACCTTCCTATGCTTCGTCTCTGAAATTTGCATTTTGAATCTCGCTTACAAAAATTCGATATAATAACGTTAAACACTTTATGTCCAATTTACCGATGATGTAATTATAATGTTTAATTTATCAGCATAAGTTTATATGGAGCCATATTTAAAAATTATACAGCTGTAAAGCTAGACATACCCACAATGAGAACAAGTCCAATAACAGCTCTTATTGTATAAATCATCAAGCTGTTTTGGTTGTAGAGTGTACCACAAAGTGTACGTAAGAATGAACTTGAAAACCCGCCTAGAACAGTTGGTTGAAAATAAATGCTCAGTTGCTGTGATTGGTGTTTCATGTTATATCCAGACGATATTATTACGGAGTTTTATATTCTGACCACGGTTTAATAATGGCCGCTCAACTTCAAAGATCTTCATGTCCACCATTAAAAGATTGTGAAAATATTTTGAAAAGGCAACAATTGTTATTATAATCTATTTTCTCCTACGCAATCTTAACACGTTTTCACCTCAGAAAGCCACCGTAAAATACAGCGATCGCATCGTTATACGTAAGAAATAGGGTTTCTAGTGCCCTGCACGCAATTAAGAGCTTTTATAGCATCTGTGAGGCCATTTTATTACGGAGCTTTTAAATAATTTTACGAGATTGCGTTGCCGAAACTGCCCATCTTTTTTCAAGCAACTCTCACTCCTCCAATTCTGTCAAATTGCCAGTTACTTGGGATAACGTGCACGCAGGAACGTTACTTATGTCGGGTATAAGATTCATGTTAGTATAATGTACCTTTAATTAAATCATTTTTACATTATAATGTTGGCATATAAAATCACAGACTATTTTAGCAAAATCAGTTAAAAATATTTGACTAACTGAGCAAGTATGACCTTCTACTACATCGTTGTATTTAGTTAACATAGCAACAAAAATCTTCTTTGTGTATTGTCTTAATTAAAACAAAACATTTGACAAAGGATTTCTGTTTTCAACGTAGGGAACTGTATATTCTTGACTATCTAATACTAATTTATATGTATGTAGTGGTAATTAAGTTTCGCGAATCGGTAATGGATATTCGGTTGCATAACTCAATTAACTCAGCACGTAACTGTTGATTGCTAAGTTAGTTGGACGCTTAATGTGCCACTTGGTACATTTAGCAGAACACCATTTATTATTATCTACACTGATGCTACTCCTACGTACGATCCTCATGTATAGTCACGGGCAATGAAAAGTATACACGGGCATTTTTAAATAAATGTCCACTCTGATACTTTCAAAAACAAATAGCTACTTAAAAATTCATACTATGTAATCACCATAGTTTTAGTAAACAATTTTTTTTTATAGTTATTATTTTTATTTTATTAAAAAAAATTTTTTTAGTAAAATTTTTAAAGTGGATATTTATTTGAAAATCTGCTCGTGTATACTTTTCATTGCACGTGACTGTACAGTAAAAAGTTCATGATTAGATTATAAATTATAGTTAATCATGTGTTGTCAAAATCATCACTGTAGCTGTCTACTTAAAACACAGACATGTTATACGTATAAATTAGTTAAAATATAAGTACACTATTATTATTTTCAGTTTAACCACATTATAATTACTATGGTTACAACGCCGATTCGACGTTCAAAGGGGTTCGATTCGGGGGTTATTTATTATTGACTCCTAACACTAACTTAAAATAATAAAAGTAGGTCTCATACGTTTTGTACCGAACATCGTTACTTTTCATTTTAACAGCTAGTAAGTATGCAAATCATACTAGAACAACAGCGAACAGAACTTAAATAAACCAATTTAATACCAGTTACGAACGCTCTAGCGAATTCAGCTGAAAGAAACACAAAACCGTGCTTGAAACCAGAAAGCTAGCCGATTTTTTTCTTCAGCTGAATATTCCCAGAAACATTTTCGTTCGGAACTTTCTAAACAGCTATTGGCGTGTGCATAATCCAGCACCACTGAATGATTCTATTGTTCGCTTCTTGTTGAAAAATTTCTACGGCAAATAACCTTTGGAAGAGAACCAGAATGTCCTTGTTTTATTCTATTTTCTTTAAATGTCGTAGGTGGCTAAGATGCAACCCAATTTCGGAGAGGATTTCACATATTGTTGTACATAAAAATTAATGTGAGCCCGAGAATGACACTACAGATTGCGGTGTATTACAAAATAATAGATAAAAAATATAGTGCGACATAAAAAGTGTTCTTGCCTTATGATTATTTAATCAGCAAATATTGAATCTCAACTTTAAGCTGTTACTTGATATCATTAATTAGTTACGTAATTAATAAATCGCTTGATCCAAGCAATCTCATATTACTGGTTCGTTATATACTCACATGTTATGTAGGTATTTTCTGCAACAAAATCATTTAAATCATATTTACATCACAGTTTTTGCTAATAATGAGTTTACCAGAGACAACCGAATTATTTTGTTTGAAATGTTAATGAAATTATTGGTTTATGTATATTAAAATTTTCGCGAATCGAACACTTAATTGCACTAATTTGGGTCGGATTGCGGTGATAATTGGCCTTAATTTGGTTTGCTGTTCGAGTGGAGTAAGAACATTATAACGAGTTGATCGTAGAATCCCTGGCTTCTTGAAACTCCGCAGTCATTATATAAGTACCATTGAATAAATGTGATTGGCAAAATGGGTAATTGCATGAGTACCAGGGAATACGATTTTGTAGAGGAAAAATCGGGGAAGACGAAATGGGATTTTTGTAATATATTTACTGATTCTTACGTAAGAGCTTCGAGGATTCGCGTTTTTTTCGGGATTCTGAATATTGGATTTAAATTGTATAATTAATTTTGTAAGCAAATTTTGCACCACACTGGTACTCTTTTAGGTTATTAAGTAAGTTAGCTTTTTAGTTTGGAAATAGATGACAAATGAAAAGCCGTTTTTACATTGTCAGTCACGAGGGGAACAAAATAAAATAATTTTCGGATCGGTCCGGAATGATCCGGAACGCTCATCGAGAATCCTAATCCGAAATTGACAGTACGGAAAGGAGAGCATGGAAGAAGGTGCAGGCTGAAAGCTGTTCCGACGCAAACATCTCCAGAAAAAGTATCCTAATCTTATGGAAAATTCTTCAGTGTTACCTCATGACGTTTTTATATTCACCGAATCAAGTGATAACTATTTCCCAATGCACACTTTTTCAATATTGAAAATTAAACGTGCGTGCAGGATTCGAAATAAATCAATGTTTTCACTACAAACAACTAATAAACTAGTATCACAGTATTCAAATGATGGAATACCTTAATAAGGTGTTGAATTACAAACCACTACAGCTGATTCGCAACTGTCCATCGAGTATTCATGATTACATTACATCACTGTCGCTCCACGTTTCTTGATGTAATTACAAACTGTCCAGCGAATATCCAGTACCCAATTTAGGCAACCTGTTAGTAATAATGTCGTTCATTATTACTAGATGTAGTCTAGAATGCAAACTGGGAATACAGAGTTTAGTGCTGGGATGTAAATCGAGATAGGCTATGCTGATTCGAGAGCTTTGAAGTTGCTAGGAGAGGTTCTAGCATAAATATACGAGGTCTGTGCAATATTTGGTGTGTCAGATAAAATTATATTTCGAGGTTATGCGCATATAAATTGAGAACAAAATGGAAGTAGGAATGTGCCTGTCGTAATAAAGGATTATTCATTTTAATTTTAATTATTAATTATGTTTTAAAAAGAATAAGTTATAGGACACTAAGGTAGCTGTGACACCTGACCTTAATTCCTACTAATATTATAAATGTTTGTAAAGAAGTTTGGATGTTTGGATGTTCGGACGTTTGTCCCTCCTTCACGCTCTAACCATTGAACGGAATAAGCTGAAACTTGGTAGACAGATAGGTTGCATCCAGGAATAGGACATAGGATAAATTTTAACCCGAATATAGATTCCCTTGGGATAAATCCCATATTTATTAAAACTAGTCTACTACGGGCGACGCCGCGGGCGACGTCTAGTATAGTATAATAAGCATTTTATTCAGCAAAGCTGAGCTGAAAATTCAAGTTCTCTTACGATATGATTTAGTTATTATTTTACTTTCATTAATTTTGTATTGTTGCGATGGAATTGGAAAACTAATATTGTGTGCTAAATAATCCGAGAGCAATATTAGAAAACAGCAGAACGCTTTTCAATCAAACTTGATCGACTCATATGTATAATGGAGGAACTGTTATCAACATTTCTTTAAATAAGTACAATAAATAAACACCGAAATAACCATGATAATATTTTAAGTTTAATTAAGAGGAAAATATTTTAAGGCGTATAAATTTTATGTATGTCCATTTATTTGGCACTTTCAACAACCCAGTTTGAAGGATTTCAATATACATCTCCATAGTGAGAGCGAAAAAAGTAACTAGTTTCTAATCTGTGGCGAAAGTAACCCCCTCCCCAATTTTGTTGACTTTATAATCCTTTAAATGTTAATGATAACTAATATCAATAATTTATGGACCTGCCCGTGTTTTCACATCTACATTATACAGATTGAGCAGAATGTTTTAAGTATGAATTTAAAAGTTCACATAAAAACACTTTTTATAATTTGACAAAAATGCAAAAACATTTATAGCAATTAAGATAAAGCATTAAACCAAAATGCTTCGCAACTGTCACGTAGCACGTGTAAGCATGAGATAGCGAAGCAAAAAATTCGAGAGCACGCGAAACGATTTGTCAACTCAGCACATTTTACAAAAACGAATGCTCTATTTTAATGTAAATAACATTGAGCGTAATTCCCACTGAAGCCCGCTTTGTCGTTGAGTTGAAATAAAAAATCTGCCGACATCTGAAAATAAGGAAATTATGAAACCGCAGCGAAAGCTGGCATTCGAGGCTTTGTCCGTCGGTGCCTTTGTTTTAACCTTTCAGGTTTTAATTGAAAAATCAAATGGGTTAGCCATAGATCAAGTTTTTTAATAGGAGTTGTGCTTTTTAATAACGGCTGGTAAATAACTCGTAGTACCATTTTATTTAGATGAAATAATAATCATGTTTACCGATAAAGCTGGTCGAGCTCTATGATTTTTATGTTTAATTAGAGGCGAAGTATAGACACTGCATTTAAATAATTCGAGATTAAAAAATGCTTTATGCATTTTAAGTGGTAGGGATTTCTAAAGATGTATATACTTCATGATTAAGTTCATTGAATAATAAACCTAAAATGTTGTTTTGACTACAATCCTTTACCATTCGCGGCGTTTCACGAAGGCATTTGCTACGAGTATTCTTGCTGTAAGGTTAACATCCACATCTGTCTTTTACTAGCCATATCAACTAGACCTAGTCCTTCCACTAGAACTTCTCAGTTATGAGGAGAGACCCATGCTCAGTACTGGGCAATTAATGGGTTGAAGCTATCTACTTGACCAGACTAAGAACACATCTCAATAACTTCAAATGTAGTTGTCTTATAGTTCAAGGTTAGTTTATCCTCTTCTTTCCCACTGATTATTAATGTGACTGTTTGTGAAGATTTTTTGTTTGGATTTTTGATATTTAGATTCAATTTATGTTTTCTTATAAAATGTATTTTAAGATAAACCATTCACTATAAAACATAGATAAGACTAAGTACCATTCAATCACCAAATTAAGTTGTAAACTAGATCCAAGAATAATACTATCGCTATCAAATAAATCCACTCAGGGTTATCTGGTAGACTATCTGCCAATACCAAAATGGACCGGGCGAGTACGACAACGGATGAAATTGAATTTGTACTGTGGCAGAGTAGCGACCACTCGCACCCCCTGGGACAGTTTGGTTCCCTCCGACCCGATACCAAATTCAAACCTCTTTACTGAATCGACGTAGTTGATTAGTTCTTGATTTAAATCCGCTTTTGAATCCGCACAGATCGAGGTTTCATCTGACAGCTGATTCGTCGTGTAGTTTTAATAGCAGTCAATAATAATGGTATGACTTCATGAGTTTTTGGATTTGTGGAATGTGAAAAATAATTTTTATGATGCAATAGATTGCATTATTTATGAACGTTTTATTCAAAGGTCGCATATTACCTTAAATCTATAGCCTAATAAATAGAAAAAAAAACACGACATCTAATAATTAGGGGCACTTAAAAATACATAATATTGTCTATGTCACTTTCACAATGGACACAAATCCAATGAAACACCATTAATGTTAAAGTTCCTAAAGACGTTTAGGTTCTGGAGCGTGTCAAAAATATACATATTATATACATAATACGCTCGAAAAACATTAGCTTCCTTCTGAAACAGTCAGGTAAAAATACCTTGACATTATTACTCCACCAAATTATGTGGTTTTTTGACTGGCGTCCAAAAACCGCAAAGATATTATTGGATGGCCGCCTATAGCTCCAACATTAACAATTTAACTGGCCGATTGATTCTCGTACGTGATGCAGTACGAATACTTACTATTTCTCATTTCAATAAGTACCTTATGACGTGCAACTGAGGTTTGCTTTTACCTTATATTGTAGCTTGCAATTTCATTGACGAATAGGCCGATTCTGGAAAAGTATAATTTTGGGAAAAATTGTTTATAACGTAGAAAGTAGTGGTAGTAAAAAGTTTTAGTTCCATAATTGTTTGAAAGTGATGAGGAAAGTATGGTGCTTTGATAAAAAAAAAATCGATAAGAACCTATATACTACAATACGATTTTATTGCCACTAGACATAGGATCATCAAAGATAAAAACATCTTAAACGACCGATTAGTATAGTATTAGTAATACTACAAGATAATTTACTCTATGAACACTAATTAGGAAACAGGAATATCGATTTCGCATTGCGGAGGCCACAAAATATTTTTACTGTACAATAGTATCAGACATTTGAACGAACAAGTAAGTGGGTGTAGGAATATTTTACTCTTTTAGGTCACAGTCAAGGTTCGCTTTGCATGTTCATAAAACACTGAAGATCGTATCGCACTCGTGAGGGTTCCGTACCAATAAACTATTATATAAAATATTAAATGTCTATAAATGTAAAGTAAACGGAATTTGAAAAATGAAAAGTTTGTTATCTTTGTGCACTATCTCTTCACTAAACTTGATAACTCTAATTTCATAAATTCCAGTAATTAATTGTACTTTTATAATTCCGGGTCGGTAAAAGTTAATAGGTTTTAGATCACATTCATAAACATGAATCAAAAAGTCCGTTTTAATTGTAGAACGCCAAAATTAAGAGATAAAGTAGGTATAACCTTATCGATAATATTCCAGACGAAGTAACATGCAATTTACACATTTTCATTGCAAATGCGGAACCCAAAATGTCGTTAAGTTTTTCCGATTTTACGGCAAGACAAAAACTACTAAGCGAGGAATATCACATATCCACAAATGTCTTATATTGCGGTCTGCGCAATCGTAAGGTGCGGGCTTACATGACGATCGTAAAAAATGTGAATGGCATATTGAAATATTCCAGCGACCCTTTTCTAGGTAATGTTGGCAGCCCTATGTAACACCGATATAAATCTGGCGAGGACCGCTGTTTCGATTTGTGTTTATAAGGCATTTACTGTGATTTAAAACGATTTATTCCTTTGCCTTGATCAACTTATGCTAGTGATTGAGAATGTTTTCTATGACACGTTAATAATTTATCGTGTAATATTGTAATAACATTCATATTTGTGGTTAAAGACTAAATTATTTACCCATCCGTTAAGATAAAACAACTAATGTTACTTTTAGTTGTTTCATAAACATCGGTCAATATGAAAGGTTGTGAAGCTGTATAAAAATGGTCATATCAGAGCTTTTGCTAAAAGTCACGTAGTAGATTTTTTTTATTCTAAAAAAATTGTTTTTTTTTTTTATTCTTAATTTCTCAATTATTGACTAAGTGAAATGAATCTCTTTCGCTTTACACCATTTATTACCTAATTATTTACTAAACATGTTGGAAATTACTAATTTTCATCGTTAATTAACTTGTCATTTGGTAACTGTTTTTTTTTCTTATGGAGCATAAATTAGTAACATACCCAAAGAGAATCAACAGGGCAACTGAAAACATGCGATTCGTTCAACAGTTCAAGAGTTAAGAACTAAATAATCAAGGAACAAGAAGCAACAATTTCTGAACAGCCGGCTGTAGCGCTTTCGGAGGTAATTTGAATGTAAACGTTTACACAGACAACATCGGATAAAACAGTTTCAGTTCAACCCACGTAGAAGTTACGTAAAGGTGAATTGTTGAGCTAAGAAATTATAAGCACTTTGTTTATGAATGCCTCCTGTTATTTTGCTGGCTTTCGAGACGAGTTTATTTCAGCGACGGAAAAATTTTTAGGGCTATGTGAAGTTATTTTATGTTACGTAGGTTTTGAGTTGTTTTATTAACATTTGTTTAGGGTTAAAGTCGGACAGGATTTGATACTAAAAAGGGTCTATTTTCAAACTACACTGGCATTCAATTTATAGAAGAGAGAGTAACACGTCACAATTTTATCAATTTTGATAGACTTGAAAAGCTATTGCATTTTGTTTTGAGTCTAGATTAAGTAATAAGATGCCGAATTATAACAGGAATTCGAATAGGTACCAGCTTTGATAAATTTATTCAGTTTAGGACTAAAAACAATTTGGAAACGGCGTCAATTGGGTCAGGTAATTTAATATACACACATCAGTGTTGGATTATAAAAATAACAATAATATTATAAAATGTTATAACAACATGTACATCTCCGGTCTCCACACAATGTTTTCGTTCGCTTTTATACTAAGCGATAAATTCCAGCGCGAATGGCCAATTTTATAACATTGGACTATCACTTCACCGTGCGTTATAGCGCCATCTGGTAAAAAAATAGCTAACTTCTACCTATCTGCGTGGAAAAGTACTATTTTGGAGTGCACGTTAGAAATAAACTAAAAAAATCATTCGCTGTGTTGCACTGTGCCCCTTTTAGTATTCAGACAAAAAATAGAACCTCGATTGCCTAGTGCCATTGTTCATACAACGTCTGTCTTCGTATTTCTCTGTTTATCTCTCCGCCTACGCCACTGTTTCTATATAAAGGATAAATATTTAGAGTTCGGTGCGACATGGTATTGTTAAAATTTATTAGTCTTTTAATTATAGTACTTTTTAAAAGGTTTTAATAGTAATAAGAGAGCTAGTTGTTTTTTAACTGCTAAACCAGGAAATAATATTGATCCGAAGCAAGGGTGCTCTAGTAAATAAATAAATAAACTTTTTGGAGATCCATTTGCAAAGTTTTTAAAAATAATGAATGAATTTTCGTAAAGATTGTTTTATATGGCAATCGTATTTCCTCAGTCACAAATCGCCATTTCAATTTGAGTATCAACTCCTGTAAATTATGAATTAAACTTGAATTAAATAACTGTGCCTAAAATTCATAACAATAAGGAAGGGCTACACGCAATGGATATTAAATAGGGTCCTTTTGATATTCCCTTAATTACGAAGTGGGGCGCTTTCATGTTAAACAGGTGAATTCTGCTAGCGGCGAGTAACGAGTAGAGAGTGACTTGGTTACAACCTATTAATAATCTACTGCTCAGAGGTCTCTCTTCGTAACTCAGAAGGCATAGAGCATAATTTCACTTTGAACTTCTTATGACGATTGGTGGGGGCTTAGTTTTGATGCCACTAGCAAGCATCTGATATGTCTTAAAGATTTATTTAACGATAACAAACGGAATAGATGGCTTAACTTAATCCTCTATCTCCGATTTAAAGGCTGCAAAGTTACTGATAGGAACCAAGAAAATGCGGGTTAACTAGGTCGATCGTTTACCGCTTATAGTCAACAAGCAGACAAGGTAGCAAAGTCATTATTAATGCACACAAAACCGCTCGTCTCCCGCTCAATACGCACGTGGCGTTAAACTCGCTGAATCAGAAATCACCCAATTAACCATCATTAATTAGCCTTGCTTTATATAAACTGTTACCATTACTTCGACAACATATGTATAAGCTACGCTGGGATGAGTAAACATTTGGTTTCATTGTTAATTTGTTATGTTGATATTATGCCTAGTCGTAATTATCACGTACAGATATGGTAGAAATGAGATACGGATTTAGTCATAGGTACAGTGCAATTAAATCAAGTAATTTGGTATTGTGGTGTGATGTGAAATGTAATATACTCTAACTAAATATTTCATATTACATTGTTATCCTGTTTGATTGAGTGTTTAGAATTCCTATGTATTTCGTAGTATTCCAAGATCTTAGCCTAATTATCTCGATTTTTAATGGTGTTGCATAACAAGTGAAAGTAATTTATTCAACTTGAGTACTTTATATTAAGGTAGCTTTTACAATAAAAAGTAAATTTCGTAGTAAAGTTTTGATCATTGAAAACGATCAAAGCTTGAACAATTAATTCTATTAAGCCAGAAAATAATGTGTAGGAAAAATATTACCAACTCAAGTCAGATTGCCTGTAAATATTAAAAATCACAATCTTTTTGATTTTAATACATTCATAATAATTATATTTTCAAGCACGTAATGTTCATATTACTGTAACTTCTTTAATCCTGTCCTATTTGGCATTAGAATGCAATTTGAACTATTTCGCGTGACACAACGTATGCAAACTATTTAAAAGGGGTTTTAATTACTTAATGCGGAGGCTACATACAACTTTTCTTCCATATAATGGCTCAGTTAATAACCCTGTTAAGAAATTTGAACAATAAACCGTTCGTAAACGAAATAACAATAGAAATTTAATAATAAATACAAAGCAACGGAAATGAAGGAATCAAGCAATCGTTGTGGACGTTGGCGACCTTTGCAGGTAAGTAAAACGTAATTTCCGTTGAGATGGACTTAAAAATAAGGCTTTTCTTTTAATCCACTATAATATAGGTATAGGTATATTGAAACGTATTCTTTGGGTGTCCAATAAAACAGAATAAAAAGAGTCCTGCATTATAAGGTCGACTGGATAATTTAGTACAAAACATTGGAGTGTTAGTCATCCACTGGCGGCCACTGAATAAAGTATTAAAATCTCGTCATAGCATTAATATTTCACGAAAATTTAAGGTACTTCATGTAGAATATTTTGGAATCAATCCAACTTATAGAGAAAAAAATATGCAGTACATGGCAACTGGTTCAGGTAGGTAATAAAAAAATGTATTTGTCTTGTACTGTCAGCAAAACAAAACCAAACGGCCCATTACAGAAAACTCCAAAGTTATTACCGAGTGTACGAAGGGATTAACAAGGTATATCGGGAAGAAACTTTCTGCGCTTGTGGCTGAATGAATTGGGAGTTGAGGTGTTTAACGTGAAGGGATGCTTCATAAATTTCAATATCAAACACGTACGACACATTGTGGCGAACAGTACGTTGTGGGGAAGAGTAGGAGTAATTTCAATGTGCTAGTATCATGATGTATTAAATGTGTTTAAAATTTACTTAATAATAGATAATGTAGATAGAGGTGATATAAGACTAAGTGCAATGGTTATGTAATTTTAAAAATCAATAAAAATTTTAAATTTCAAGAGAATATTATTTAATTTCATACTTAGTATGACATAATAGTTTTATTATGATTACTTATGATGCAACAATGCTTAAAACAACTTTTTTTTTAACAAAAAAAAACCCTTAGAACAATCTTTTATCAAATACTAGACGATGCCCGCGGCTCCGCCCGCGGAAAAGTCGATAAACAAAATATTGATTTCATCCCAAGGGAACCTATAATCGGGATAAAATGTATCCTATGTCCTATTCCTGGATGCAACCTATCTGTGTACCAAGTTTCAGCTTAATCCGTTTAACGGTTAGACCGTGAAGGAGGGACAAACATCCAAACATCCAAACATCCAAACATCCAAATATCCAAACATCCAAATATCCAAACATCCAAATATCCAAACATCTTTACAAACTTTCACATTTATAATATTAGTAGGATTAGGGTTTAATTAATAGGAACTATTGTTTGCTAAAGAGCGTTGAGAGCTAATTAGGGAATGGTTACACTTTAACCTATTTCCTTGAGTGAAATCGCATTAAATTGATATTTCCTATAAAGTTTAACAAGTCTTCCATTATTATATCGATATAAAAATAATAACACAATGGAGTCCATTTCCGTCAGTCTGACAAGAGCTCTTGAGCGCGAGCATTTGAGGACCCTCCAATGCGATGGCTTTTTGAGCTTCGATAACAATAATCGTTTTACGTTATCCCTTGAAAAGTATATACCTTCAATTTAAAGTCCGTCTAATAATAGCTGCGTGTATACCGTACAATTAATTGGAACCGTTAATTTAACGGTAATGTTATCTAATATTAGTTTAAGATTATTGTAAATTGTTATTTACAAATATTGTTAAGTAAAAGTAACATAATATTAAAACCCGAAAAAACTAACCAGAACATGATCCAAATAAATATTCGCATTAGTTTTTAATCAAATCAAATGTTATTAATTAAATTCCATTACACTTATAAGTATAAGTAGCAATCGCCCGTTACTCCGCCCTCGTACGAGTAAGATTGCCATTTTCACAATATTTTTTATTGCTGCTCCTCTCCTATTCTTCTTAGCGTTATATGGCCTCCCTCGATAAATTTACTAACTGACACTGAAATATTTTTTTTAAATTGTAGTTCCTGAGATTAGCGTGTTTAAACAAACAAACAAACACTTCAGCTTTATTTATAGATGGAGGTAAGGTTAGGGTTATTCAAACCAATCGTTATAATGTGTTAAATACGGTTTGATTAAAACAAAAGTGTGCAGCGTTCTATATTAAAATTGCTAGTAAGATCAAACAACGTCTTAATAATTTCAGAACAAAATTACCAAGTTTCATCTTCCGCGGATAACATTCCGCGGCGCCAAAGTAAACACTATGACGTAACACATGCAATGTGTTTACTTAAAAAGTTTTGAGCACTAAACGCGTTGTAAAGTGAACCGTAGCAGCAAGGTCATAGATACTAAAATGATTTGTGCAAAGTTGATGATATGATACGTTTAGGCAGAAACTTCTCCGCGAGTGCCTTACTAAGTTTTACAGAAGTGGCTGAGTTAGTGTTTGCAAAGAGACCAAGAGCCCTGACTACAACTTCTACCTAACTTCATCATGTACGGCGTAAGTTAAAAGATGATAACACTACTGAGATTTTATCTTACACAATGACTTTGTATTACAAAACCCCTTGGTCATATTTGAGATTTGTTACGATGTCCATGGGCGGCAGGGGTTGGTGGCACTGTCAGCTCGTTTGCTACCTTAAAACCATAATAAAAAAAACAAAGATACGGTGAAGTAAAGGATTCCCAAATTCGGTTCCGTAGATCAGCCATTAGGGTTCCGTCAAAATTACACCTTTGACGAAGGGAATAATTGGAATGTAGCAGGAAAAAAGACGTAAACGTAAAAAAAAGGTTATCATAAAAGGTTCCTTAAAATAAAAGGTATTTGGTTGGTATTTCCTTATCATTAAAGTTTAGGAACCCCTGAATTAGAGGACTTATTTTGTGGGGGAAATTCGATATTAACTCATCATGCCTGGATTAAGATCAATAACATTAAATTTAGTAGTTTCCAATACGACATGGTACAACGATAACTACATTTTGTTTGTCCTTTTTATTTCGTACCTGTTGATATTCCATAATAATATTTTGCATTGCACAGTATGGAATTGTAATATATTTTAACCATTCTAACTAATATTATAAATAAGAACGTAACATAAGAATATGAAATAGTAATTATGGAAATCGTAAGTTATCTTTCCTTCTATCACTTGTACTATACAGTAACGCTAGTTGGATCCCTATAGGCTCTATTTACCAAACCCCAACAAAACCTTCATACGAGTACTTCTCCATATTATATTATCATCGTTTATGATATACTAATGTTAAAACTTTAACGGGTTAAAAACTATTACATTATAAAATTTTAAAAATTAATGAATACAATTAAGCATGTTTTTGATGTATGTGGAACCAATTTTTTTGTTGTTTGTCTATTACAGATGTTCCTTACTTGAAAGTCGGAAAGTACTGGATTTAGGAACTCGGCATATTTATAGCTTATATCACAGGAATGATCTAAGGATACTCTTTATTCCAGGAACGGTTTTGTTTCGGCGAGATAACAGATACCTAAAAGGTCTACTGAAGCGAAGCGAGAATTTTGTTTATAATTGACTGCTGTTTTGTTCATAACTGACTTGTTTAAAAGATACGGGTTAGGTAATTACCTGAAATAGAGGATACATTTTATACTCGATTATAAACTTTAAGTGTATAGGTACTCGTATACAAATTTGTAATTTGTTAAATTTTAAAACTGGTACCGAAAGTCGAACCCTTTACGTAATCATAATTACCTAAAAGGCTTACCTTTTAAATATAACATTAGTTATAAGTATGTAACGATTAAAAATATTGTAAAATCTTATAAGTCTGAACAGGTAAAAACTTTGTTGAAACAGTTTCAATGTTGATTCACTGTGAGTATGCCGTTTAAACTTCCCACGTAGTGTAACTCAATTACCGAGGTGGATAGGACCAGACTACTGTGAACTAGGACTGGATTAAATTAATAAAGTTTTACTCGTGTGTGAAATGTTATACTGTCGGTGTAAAAGGTCTTTAATTAATACAATTTTATTACAAATCAACTTTGTAACATGTCCAAATTAATTGTAGTTTTAAAAGCGATTGCTATAAAAGAATATCTTTAAGATGACGTCCAATCAAATGTAGTTAAAGTAAAAGCAAGTGATTGAGCAATAACAAATCTTAATAATAAACATAATACTTTTGGCTTTAAGTATAACGTTGACACGTACGAGTTTGATAATAATATGTTACATGTTTGATGGGTAGGTATGTTACGTACGAGCATGATTATGTGTACTACATGGTGAAAACTTAAGGTCTTGAATTAATTAATTAATTGTGTCCAGAGCTAAGTACATTTAATTAAAATGTGTGTTATTTTAATTTAAAAATATATTTAATTTAGACAGTAAATCTAATCTCAAACATGCTCAGATCTCCTTGTAAAGAGGTTGAGTTACCGATTCCCTAAATGGTGCTAGGAATAAGTTCATTTACCAATACAATAGACGGCGCTGTGACTTATTCTACCTAATCTTATAGCGATAATGAGCTATCTGGTCCTCTATTAATAAAGAATATGAATGCTTAAACTTTGATTTTTTTAATCCTAATCCCATCCCTACAGGATAGCCCAATAAGTTATTTTAAAACATAGTAATCATACAATCAGCCGGTTTACAAATAAAAAAACGTAAATACTAAAAAATACGCAACAAGGTGTAAAGTTACCTACATAAATAAAATGAAAAAGCTAATAAATTACATCTGCTAAACATACAAAGCCTTCCGAGAATAAGAAAAAGGAAGGAGGTATTTTGTGATGAAAATGTATAAAGTAACGCAGACGATATAATTACGTGGAGCTATTAAGGTAACCAGTAACCCGCTTTACTCGAGAAATACGATCTTCATTACGTTTACAAACATTACTGGTTAGCCACCAACACATTTGTTACTTTGTTACTCGTTTTTAGGATAATTTGAGCTTCTAAATAATGATTAAATTCTACTAAAGAAACCGCTTTCTGGTCGAAATTTACGCATAATTCATTACGACATATAATATAATATAGACTCGTTCAGAGCTGGCTGAAAATTTAAAAATAAGAAATATACCTATCAATGTTGACCCCGAAATTACTTCTGCATGTTATGTTACCTATGTGTTTATTGACTTTTAAAACATTAACCAAATACCAAAAAAAAACATTAATCATTATACAAATAACGACCGTTGATTTTCAACTTTTTTAACGCGATATTGTCAGTTTTGATAGGATTCAACTATTAGACTTAACAACAAGTTTAAAAGTCGTGCAAAGTTCCGACCGAATGAAACCACAACGTCCTACTTTTCGCTTCTTATCGAACTAAGAATAAAGAGTTTCGGGCAGAAACTGAATTAATAAGTGTGTTCAATTATTCAACCGACCTTTAAACATCGCATCGCATTTTTATTCTACTCAAGAAGCCAATTTGGGAGAAAACGATCGTGCGGACACACGTCGTAAAATCGTACATCGAAAACTTATTGAAGGAGCAACTTTATCGGTCGTATCATGACATCGCTGAGCCCTCGTAAAAATATGTACGTTTCGGTATTGTAAGATGTGTTGGGGAAATGTCGACGTAGCTCCTGATCATGTACACGGGAAACAGAACGCTATCGCATAAGATTATTAACGCTGAAAGGTCAAATTTGCGTGGCAGTGTTAGTTAGGGACACCGGATGACACAATGTGTCGAGTGTGAACACGAATGTTCATAAGTATCATGTAAGTATTTTTTGTTTGAAAAGTGTCAAGACATGATCCACTATTATAGAGGAAAATTTTATGGCTTCTGAAGTTTTTACTTCATGGACGTGGGAAGCTATTCGACTCTTAGCCTTACATAATATTATGAGAGCGAACTATAAAGTTTTATGCTATGAATGAAGTATTATGACTGGGTACACTTCAGATGAATAAACAAAGTAGGTATTTTATACTAAAAATGTTATGGAACTAGGTTAAAATTTAACAATGAAATATTTTAATCTAATTAATTTATACTTCAATTTCTACTCAAAGTTGTGAAATTGAATTTATTCAACAATGGCCATATCAGAACTTATTATCCAGTGTCGGACAAAATTGATTTACGAGTAGTATGTCAAAGTTTAAAAGCTCATAAATCTCTATTAGCAATTATTTGAATAACTCCTAAATATTCAATTCGAATATTGGTTTGGGTTACTTTTTAATTTGGTCTGTATCTGACAGGCGGTCGTAAAAATAGGTCTCTAAGTTCATGAAAATATGAGTCCGGCATTATAAAATTGGGGATTAAACGAAATTTGATAATTTCTTTCATACGTTTATACTACACAATTTAATTTCTTATCCATTAATAATTATAAATTATATTTCGCAAAATGAAAAAAAAAAATTAAAATTAAAAAAAAACTCGCTACGACACTAATTGTTATATGAACACATATCATCGATCAAAATAACCAATTAACGACACTTAAAAATAAAGACTTGCTTTCCACAAATATCTGCGTCATAAAAGATTTGAACCCAAAGCCCTGAACACAAGACAATCAGTACCCATGAAGCTACGGAATCATCAATCACTCGATAAACAGATTAGTAGGGCCGTTACAAGCACCGTTTATGCAAACTCCTCTCAAAACTATTGTAATAAGGTCATTTGAGCGGGGTTATAGTGATTTATGCGAATTGTCAATGCGATTAGCATCGAAGAGCCACTGGTTCGGGCACCCGACGCATTTCAATTACGTGGAGAGTGTTGGCGCTGAATAATGCATAGGGAACTCTGATTGAAACGTTCTGAACTCGTGTTGCTTCTCATTCTCGCTCACTTGATTGTCAACCGTTGAGTTTTCTGATTAGCTGTCATCAAAGAAACAATCCCCTCGCACGCATCGAGGTTTGTATTGTTCGTTTTCCTTGCACAATTACTGCAAGTGGGGCTTCTTAACGAATGTGGTTTGCGCTTTAACTAGTTTAGTTTCTGTTTACAGTATAAACTAACTTTTAATTTTATTATATCAACTTCTTATAATGTGAACTTACTCGTAAGTTTAGTCGTTGTATATGTATGGTTATTTTGTTTAAAATTTTATTTAAAAACGTGTACAAAATTTTTGTATAATATGTACCGATAATTCGTACACGAAATAAATATTATAGTTACTCAATATTATGTCGTTTATTTTACTTTTTTGAAGAAAAATCAGAGACCTTATCGACTTGTGAATAATCTTTACGATTTCATTTAATCGATAAAATAAATATTACGTTAAAAATAATTATTGCCTGCCACTAAACCGTTCTAAATCTGAAGGTTGAGCACCAGGGAATATTCCAGCGGAAACGGAAGTGCCAACGGAAGGCAGCGGCGGCAAATAGTACATCCTGTTTCTGTCAACAACTTCTCGCTACTAAACGACGTCTTATACTTGATTTACACAAAAGTGAAATAAGCTTAGTCACTTCTTTGAGGGGCTGCAGCTAAATTAATGAGTACAGCCTTAAAGCGTTCTGTGTACAACTTTGCTGCTATGCTTTTAACTATGTATTTACTAGGGAGGGAGAGAGTCTCTTGTTTTTCTTTGTTAGAAAGGAATCATCAGTGGCTTCAGTGAAGAAGAATATCGTGAAGAAACCTGCACATCTATGAGTTCTCCATAAAGTTCTCAAAGGTGTGTATAGTCTGCCAATTTGCACTCGGCCAGCGTGGACTATAGCCTATTCCCCTTACACTGTGATGGGAGAACTGAGCTTAGCAGTGGGACAGTAGCAGTTATATGTTGCGATGACGATGATGACTATTTGGTTCTATGTTATGCATAATGGTTCTATCTGAAAGATAAACGAAACTGCGATCAAGTACGCGAAGCTACGCAAACAGTAACTTTATGCCACGTCCTGGCCACTTCTCCTTATCTCTATCTATTCTATAGACTATAGAATCTATAGACAATAATCTCTGCAACGTGCAGGTTAAGCCTGTCATCAGAGCGGCTTACAGCGATAACATCAGCACGATATGAGATATCGACAGCTGGCTTTGTAGCTGACATGTGTTTGTCACTTCAGTTGTTTACGTAATATCGAGATATTATTTACTGATATTTATATAACTAATCGTTGGTACAGTAGTGGGGTTGGTCATAGTGTATCTTCTGAACAATTGAGTGTATTCGAAGCAGTATTTATACCAATGATACCATATACGAGTAAAAAAGTGAAGACAAAAAATAACCCAATCGGGCAGTTTTTGAAACTACTTACAAATACTCTATAATCAGATGCAATATACTATATCCGCTTAAATTCAAATGAGGATATTTTACACTAACATCTTAAAAATCATCGTTATAAAATACATAAAGCTGAATACCTGTTATACCTAGTTAATGTAACGCGATAGTAAAATTATAAAAGCATGTATCAATGAGAACAGTTTTCTAAAATGCTGATTTGATACAGAATTTCTCATTAGAAAATTCCATCATGTTAAATAAAAGTTAAAGCTACGTGAAGTTCCCAGAGGGGTGTAAATTGTAAAACGTGAATTGCTCAAATATTTACCAAATGCTTTGCTGGACGTAGCTTCTCTGGATAGTACCTTGTGAACACAAGGGTATATATTTTCACTCGTCTACGATGTGTTTAATAACTATCTCTAGTTTGAAGTTGACAATGTGTATTTTGAAGTTATATTTTTGAAGTTGTACTGAACTAATAAACGGTTATTTTAGATTTTTAGTCCCATCAATGCAAAATAAGTGACGTTCTTATATAATTATAAGTACTTGCAAATCTTAGCCTATTAAATCGCTATATTTAAGCAAATTAAATAAAAAATTTTTGTTGCTGATGATGTTTTTGAAGTTGATATTTTGATCAATAATTAATTTTATTTTACAACCTAGTTTTTGTATCGCACTCTGCTTTGTTTTGTACGATTTATTTAACTTTGATGTTTACTTGTTGTATGTAGCCTATTTCTTTAGTTATTAATGTTAACTCGTACAATATGCGTCCATATGTTTTCTTAAATAGTTTCTGCATTGAATCTAAACTGTTACAATATATGTATAGAGGTCTAGCTTTAGAGGCGTCTGTCTAACTTTATAATATTAAAACAATTTGTCTTTTATAAAAATGAATAAATGAAGGCAGTTGCGTTATGTAATTATATTTTCTCTTTAAGAAACTTGTAACACTCATATTTCTATGTTACAATACTCACTATTATATTTAAAACGCCCTGATATTGACTAAGACATATTATTATGGAATACTTCTATGGCTATGCGGGTTTTTTAATATCTACTTAACCATAACAAATTTATGCGTTAACACACTTTTAGTACAAGACGTATTTGTTTTAAAAAAATGAAGTTTATCTTGAAGTGTAGGCGGACGCCTAAAATCAACACCAGCGCGACAAAAGGCGGTGGCAGATATGAGAATTTTGATATTTATAAATACAATATCGCGAAATAATTTTCACTTCGTTTATCCTGTATAATGTCACGTTCTATCTCGGAGGCCGTGACAATAACACAGTTAGGCCAATTTTTAGTTCAATCACTTTAGAAGGTGATCCATAAAAAGGAAAGAAATGACGATACATATTATTTTATACATCACTTGAAGACCGGAAAGAGTTTGTAGTGTAATGTATTTTATCTCTTATAGTTTCTGTTGAGTCGTTACTTTTTCACGTTTTAAATTTCCGTTAACCTTTAGTTATTGCAGTGTAGTTTATTGATATTTAAAAACGTAGGCGCGCTAGGTTTTTATATACAAAGATTACAGCCAACTAACTTTCTCCGTAAATTTTTAACTATAATTACATTTAGTAATTTGTGATGTCACCTTTATTAAATAACACGAGATTAATTCCATCCCGTTTATGAGCTCTTAGTTTTATTCATATTCAGAATTTCAATTTGCCTTTACACATCGAACATCTGTTCACATATTACAGCAGGTCCAAAAGGTATCAGTAATTGGCAATTATATCGATCAGGAAATATGTAAGGCATTGTTACGCTACCTGGCGAGAAACGAACATGGAATTAGGGGATATATAATAGGGTAGTAGACCCTAATATTATAAATGTGAAAGTTTGTAAAGTTGTTCGAATGTTTGTCCCTCCTTCTCGCTCTAACCGTTAAACGGATTAAGCTGAAACTTAGCACACAGATAGTTTGCATTCTGGAATAAGACAAAGGATAGATTTTATCCCGATTGTCGGTTCCCGTGGGATAATTCCCATATTTTTTAAAACTACTCTTCTGCGGGGGAAGTCACGGGCGACATCTAGTACACAATATAGAGACTAGCTGTACATAGTGGTATAGATCTGATCATCATAACTACGTAAAAACGAATAACAGACGTCTTCAAAACACAACGTAGTATAAATTAATGAATGCGATACGTAACATACATACGTAAAACAGAAAGTCAAGTTGATAGTGTAATCAAAGAAAAAAGAACTAACTATATATTATAGGAGGCTCATGTGGGCGGGGCCCTGATACAGCAAGTAGGAACAATGTTACTTATCTTTTTTTTTTCCTTCAAGCAAATTTTAAGTGACGCATTCGGTTTCTGTTTCAAGTTTTCAGTTTTTTAAGACCTTTTTTCCTGGTTAAGTTTAAAATTTACGGACAAATTTTGATAGAAGTTTTACTAAATAAATAATGTGAGGTGCATTTCGTTAATTTTATAAATTAATTAACCAAAATGCCATTATGTTTTAGTATCCGATCCTATAATTATAGACATTTTTACATAAAAAATTTAACTCAGCAAAGTTACGATTATTAAGTAGGAAATATACAAAAATGAAGTGACGTGACGTGAAGACTCAAAAACAAATTGGACCGTTTTTCCATAAAGCACAAACGAGACGGCAAATATCTATCGTAAAGGCAACAACAACACGTAATATAGCACACTTTTTTCTGTTATTTACTAAGATAACGGTATCTTTAGTATAAAATATCACTAGGTAATGGAATGTGCTGTATTGCAAGTTGATATTTAGTACCCGCCGGATATGACTCATTTCAGTATCACGAGGGTAGCTAATTTGGCAGAGATTAGCGAGTTCGAAGGTAATAAATAAACCGTAGGAGTGATTTATTTGCCATCCGGGCGAATTTCGACTCTGATATTATCTTTCCAATACTAATATCCGTTAAAAATAAATAATACGATGTTCTGCTGTATTCTGTTTGAGTTGTATTTTATTTTGAATACTGTAATGAGGGTGAATTTCTGTCACAATAAACTTTATATTTTGTTTGCGTTTTTTATCATTTTGTTACCTATGATAACTTTGAACAGTACGATTATAGATTTATAGAGATATAAAGATTTATATTGCAAATATTCTATGGATACAGCGTTGTATGTGAATTTTAATAATATTCTTAGATAGAAAAATAGTAATAATACGGCAGGTAGGTATTAAGGACATTTTTATCAAGGAGGAAAAAACAATATTAACAATTAACAAATTATCGAGTTGCAATAGTCGGATCATAATTATGCATTGTTATTAATAATTTTACAAGTCAATTATAAATTTTTATAAGTACGGTTTTGTTTATCTTAAACAAGAATTACGAATCTGAAGCGATTAGAACCTCCGCTAAAAAATGTGAAACAGCGCCATCTATGTTTTCAGTCCTGAACTACTACGATATGGACTTTGGTATCTATGCTAACGTTTGTGGAGGGTTTTCTTCCAAGTATTGATAACTTAGTTGGACTTTGTACACATAGATGTATTCACTGCTCCGTTTAGAGACTGCGAGGGTAGAGAAATTCATCAAAATATTTACTATTTTGCAAAGCACTGATACATAATTTAATATGGGATGAGAGCGTTGTTTATTTTCAGTTTCCTTGGAAAATGAAGATGCTTCACTGTAAAATTTGTTGACTTTGCGTAAATATTCTGTGTCACCACAAAATTTGCTGTCTTGGTAAGTTAATGTTATGGATTTTGTAAGGGAGACGCTTGATTTATTTTGAAATTATTCTTGTAGATTTTGAGGTATCTTGTCTTAGTACCTATATGAAGCAGGAGTTATGCTACTGTGGATGAAAGATGGTGTAGAATTAAATAGTAACCTGGCTCTAAATAATGTAGAATTAAATAATAGAGAATTTGCAATGAAAGGCAAAAATTTATGTATCGGATGACCAATGATAAGAATAAGATTTTATGAAGTAAGTCTACTCATAAAATAAAAGAAGTTACTACATTAGTATCTTTTACTTGACCAAGAGATCAAATAGATTGATAGTCAAAAGCCAACTCACAACAGTAGCAAAGGAAACTTTTGAGTCAATTAATCATAGCGTCATTTAAACAACCTGTCTCTTGTACAACATTAAATACTAATGTCACCGCTTCTGAAGAATAGCTATTTCTATGCGTGAGAACCTAATTATATCTACCTAAGTGAAACGTAATTGAGATAAAATAAATATCAACTACATATTTCATTAATATAAAAATAAATCAAACATAGCACAAAGGTTTAATAGCTGTTATACTCGTAGTAGGTACTAAAATATAACCTGAAACATTCGTCACTCACTTTTATAACTAAAAACAAACAACGCTCATAACAGAATACCAAGAAATTTATATTAACTGTAAAACAATGCTTATTAAAGTAAGCAGAAATAACTTCAATTTAACAACAGAATAAGAAGGAATTTACACGCTCCTTTGTGCAACTACGGAATAAAGTAAACGGTAATATTTGTACCCCTGCGCTTCTACGTCTGTGCTACGATATTGCTACGGCGTAACTATCGTAGCATGTCGCTACGAATATTGCTACATTACTCGTAACTTGTTTCGGGAATAGGGAATACGTGTTAAAAATATTAGTGGAAGTTGGATATTCATTTATAGATGTAACATTATAGGCGTGATACTATTATTTATGCTATTATAATAATATAATAATAAGGACAAAACTGACAATAATTATTATTTTGTTCATAGGTAACTCTTATTTTTAGTCTATAATTTTTCTGTCGTTTTTTTTATTCACTACTACCTAATAAATGAACTCTGTTTTTCATTATTTTAAAATACATTTTATATTACCACCGTTATTATCTATAGACGCATATATTTTCCTTCGTATAGTGTAATATTTTAAGTACTAAACCGAAATAATATTTGAGTTGTCTCCATAAAGCTATTCGCATTGAACTAAGTAAGTCTCTTAGGAAAAAATAAACACTATTCAATGCACTACTAAAATTCCTAATGGAGAATTATTAGCTAACCATCTGCGGATAATATTTTACACAGAGTAAAATCTTTACAGAGGTGACAATTATTTGATATATTTTATTTCACCTCAAACCAAAAAATATAGACTCGGTGTTCAGAACAAAAAAGTGAGGTAATTTTTTTTATTTTTTTTTTACGACCTGACGTTTATCACCGAGCACGGTCTGCCGAGAAATGTACCGGGAAACGTTATCATTGGTTATTAACATTACAATTTTCCTTACTACGCTTCTTTGTTCCGAAGACTGCGTCTATATATTTTTTGGTCTGTGCTAGGAACTTAAAATACGCAGAAATAAATGTTGACTTACGAAAAAAAAATTTACTTACACTTCACATACCTACACTAATTTTTACTTTCTTGAAATTTATTTATTTCAGCCAAGTTTAGTTAACATTAATAACGTCTATTTTTTTATAACACTATACATATTATTAAGTAACTATGTACGTCACGCCTTCAAATACTTTTATGTGCAGAAGTTCGAAAACTGAAGAATAATTTTATCAATTTGTTACTAGTAATCCCATGGCATCCACATAATTTATTGCGAAGACTAAAAAGAGCGATGTACTTTACTAATTTTGAACCGTAATTGAATTGTGTTCGCAAAAGGAGTTAATTTACGGACTAGAATTCGCCTGAGGTGCATTTAAAATGACAGTTGTTCTCTTCACAAATCGTGGTCTGAATTTTAAATCTAGAGTTGCTTTGTGGTAACGTTTGACGTTCTTTCTCCATGTTTTTCTATTCAAATAGACCTAAACCTAAACTAACCACTGAATAAATTTTGATTAAATATACTGTGTAACATATTCCTTAAATGGTTTGATGAATGCAATAATATTTGAACCGGTACATTATGTTGTCATCAACCATCTTCAAGGGAACTACGGAAAGCTAAATTATGTGTATTACTAGGAAAATTTCAATAAAACTACATAAATAAATGTAATTTTGTCTTAACAAAAAAGATTAAAAATAGAAAGTAAGGTGCTTAGAATATATGAGTACATTAATGTGATGTACAAAACAAAGTCAGCTTATTTAAAACTAGCAGTCACCCGCGCAATTTTCCCGTTTTGGCAATAATTTTTATTGCTGCTCCTCTGCTATTCATCTTAGAGTGACGTTATTATAGCCTATAGCCTCCTTCGATAAAATTACTATCTTACACTAAAAGATTTTTTCAAATCATTTCAGTAATTCCTGAGACTAGCACGTTCAAACAAACAAACTTTTCAGCTTGATATTATTACTCGTAGTATAGAAAAAAAAAAACGTTTTATTTTCATTTCAAGTTCTCTATTAGCTAGTTGATCTGTGTGACTTGGGAACAGATGAAGCGAGCACTCGTATGAGCACCCTCGTGGCAGTGCGTCCCGGAATTAAGTCGGAGATCGTTTCAACTTCAAGTGACTGAATAGGGTGACCATATTAACGATTTCTTGTGGAATAAAAAAAAATAAAACTATTATGTATATCTTAAAAACACATGTGCAGTGTAGTATTTGACTATCGTAAGTGTTTTTGTATCACTGTTATTGATATTAGGTGTCATCTAGGTAGGTACATATACTCCACTTAATAGATAAGTCCGTTGTAGCATAGCGGAAATAGTTAGAGTGTCAATGGTGTGAATGTACAAAAAAAAATAAGTAATAGAATTCCCATTTTGTTTGTCTTGTTTACATTGACAACTATTAATTTCACACGAAACTAAATCATTTAATCAACTTTGATTCAATACGATAATGATTTTAATAAATCTGGGGTAACGTAAATGTGAACGCCTTGTTTGATTTATGATCTAGAACTCGACTCAAAATCAAGACCCTCCCTCCCTATCTGTTATCGGACCTTCGCAAGATGGGCCTACCGATATCCTCTTCATAGGGTTAATTTATTCTAAGGGTTACGTCGGTGACCATAATTCTTCTACAAATTCAATTAGGTTGCCTATATAACGTGGAAATAAGAGACTATAATGTACCTGTTGTTTACTGAAATAGACCCATCAACGATTACGTTTTAATTCGCGTCATAGAAAATTAATGGAAATTTTGCTTCGATCACGTTTGAATTAAATTAACGTAACTCTGAAAATAAAATTGGTTTCATTTACATTCAGGCATACATTATGATTTACAACTATAATCTAGTCAATATGAGATAAAAACTTTGTATGCCACAAGAAGTTTTTTTTATATACTCCCGGAAATCAGGGGGCTCGATTTTATTGTCCTAATGTGTATTTCATAAATATTTATTTACTTACAAACATTTATACAAGTACCAGTACCAAGTTTGTCTATAAAATCCGGACATCCTATTTTTATAGAAAACTTGGTGTACCTATCATACGGGAATATAGATTCTGCAATTGTATTCGTCTGGGGGCAAAGGGTTTTGTCAAGAGCAAGGGTGCCATATTTCCAGTACAATAATAGTGTCAGACTTTGTTACAGACTTTTCAAACTTGTTTATTTTAAGTGTAAAAATAATTGATGCTTGTGTTCGCGCGAGTGAAGTGACAGTTCGTTGTTGAGGTGACAGATGTCGCTAGTAGTAAGTTGACTTGCTGAGTGTTGTAAATATGTATTGTGTGTGTATTCCTATGAAGGTGTTAATATCGATAGCGATGTAATATACGTTAAAAATGTTTTAGGTAAAATATGTTAGGTAGGTTTAATTAAGGCCCTAATGATTTCCCTATAATGTTCCTTAAAGAAAATTTGCTAGATTTGACTTCTAAAAAAAAACTTGCTAAATATGTTAAAAAATTTAATAGCCTGGCTTGCATACAAAAGAACAGAACTACTGAGTTATATTTACCTACTTATATTTTTAAATTTCGCACGATTTTACATTATAGATATCCATATTTTATGCTTTAAAACATTACGTTAGTAAACAGTACGTCAGTTAAGAAATCAGGAAACGATTATATGATCTTTATGCCAGGTTAATTTTTAGTTTCGGATAAAAAGTAAACGTGTAACGAAATAAACTTTGATAAGAATCAAGATAGTCGCAATTACTAGAAGTCAGTAAACGTTTGTTAGTAACGAGGACCAGCGAAATTATTAAATGTTTGAGCAAATGTATCCCAGGAGCGTCGGTTTTAGTTTCAACAGTTAAAACGGATTACGGACGATCGTTGTTCGGAACTATAGCGTAAAACGTACCTAGTTACTGTACAACTAGGTACGAAAGAGATTCGTACAATAATATTTTGTACTATAGGTAGGTACATGCATAGTGTTAAGTCTTTTGTAGATAAAAAAGTGTTCTGTGCTAAATTGCATGCGTTTTATCGTCTTTATGGTAGTTAGTTTCTATCTTATTCGTTGCTGATAAAATATATTTAGAAGTTTATTTCTATGACATGTACAGCTCAAACGGTAGGGGACGGTTTTAAAGATAAAATATGGAGTGTCATAGGATGCGTCTCCAGTGAGATACTGACATTATTAAATGTTTTTAATACGCCCCCGTTCCTCCAAATTCAGGAATCTTTTGTTTAACTATTAATTTTTTATGGAACTGCTCTAGCGAAAAGTCATCATTTGCGTAACATGTAACATAACAATTATGTAACATGATGACGTCACATCAACCTGAAATACGCTATCGAAATTTTCTACAATAATTGTATTTTACTACCGAACGTGAATAAGTACTCACATATAACTCTGACAATTTCAGAAAATAATTCAAGTACAAAAAGCATAGCCCGCAAAATGGAAAAATAAAAGTATTACATTATTGTCCTAACAAAGCCTTTTCACAATCGTCCTTTCAATTGTTATAATTCTCTTCTCGGGTGCGAGCAGGGATACACTTTTCTATAGGAGTATTATGTGAATCTTTATTTTTATATTTAAAGGTGAGACACATAAAATAGATACCAGTTTTATTTTTAAGTCTTATAGCGAGTAGAAATGATTATTTTTGTCACGTAATTTTTTTATTTTCACATCTCTATTATTTATTAGGGTCAATAAAAATAATAAGACATACATACATACTTCACGTAACTTAATTTAGTCCTAAGTAATACAATCATGTGATGGATATTGATTGATGGAGTAAAAATTGGTTACTGGTTCAATCCACTACTACCCAATTTAAGCGGATTTGTTATTGATAGATTCCTTTGATAGGAACACGGTTAAGCAATGAAACCGTCTAAGTAGTATTTTAAGTTCTACATTTAATCACAATCTTGTAAATAAGTAGATAATGCGAGTACCTACAGCTGTTAGAGAATGTTCTGGAAGATGGCCAAGGGACAGCTGTAAGTCAAGGAATAAAATAAGTGCACTTACTTGGAGTCTTCTGATGGTGGTTTCGGCAACACGGCATGCTTTTCCAACATAGTCTTATGTATAGATAACTGTTATCACATATAGTTCACCGTTCATACACACAGATCACTTATAACGAAGATTCTACAGGGATTGACAAAAAATTGGTGGCATTAAAAACAGCGCGTGCGGCGGTCGCATTCGAACTGACGTGTCTCTACAAAGCGAAAGCGAGACAGCAGTATAGACGAGTGCGCTTGTGGGAAAGAGATGGATATAGAAAGCCTATAAAGCACGGTAGATGGTAATATTTGAATTTAGAATATAAGTAGCGAATTCAAATTCAAATTCAAATCATTTATTTCGTCTTAGGAACTAACAGCTCACTTAATGAATGTTAAAATTTAAATAACATTAAAAAAATTTATAAAATACAATTTACATCAATTTAAAAAAAGTTCCTAAAGTCTCGTTAGACGATGCCTATTGTACCTATCATCGGCTTTATGAACAGACAGATACATTATACTTATGCCTAAGTAAGCTAGTGTTGGCCGGGAGGAAAAAAGCCGGAGGAAAAAACTAATATACCTATCCAACATCTACAAAACTAAACGTAGGTTTTGATTTTTTGTAAAATGCTTACAAAATGGATCAAAATATCAAGAATACGAGGACAGAGCAGTGGATGAATATTTTTATGAAACCATTTTCTCCCACCGCGGGCGATAGTTTATTTAATTTTAAATATTTTTAATATCGTTGCGTGAAATTGACTCTAAGTTATGCTCGTGGCAACGTTCCGGAAGCTTCCAGAATGTCATACGTAACAACATAATGTTGGTACGTTATAATAAAAAATTGTATAAAAGAGTTCGAATGTGCGGTTCATGATTCATAAAATTGCTTTTATTCTTTTTGTACGCGTGATAAGTGGGTAAAGAGGTTGAAATTAGGGTAACAATGAACGAACGTAACGAACATTTTACGTTATTGTGAATCGTTCTTGTTTTTCATTCAATGGTGAGATGAATGGGAGAAAGGCGAAGAATAGAGTAAAGTTCTTTATGGTGTGAATTGACTTACTTCGCAAACAGTAGATTTCAGATTATGTTGAGATTTCAGATAGTAAGGATTTACTATCTAGGTCACTGTTAAGTGAATAACCTAGTCATCTTATTAGAGAAGACCCCGTAGCTTAATTATTAGTGACCCTGCCTGCTAAGCGAGGTGTCCCCGGTTCGATTCCTGGCCGGGCCAGATATTTATGTGACCGATAAATGTTTGTTCTCGGATCATGGGTGTTAGTGATATGTTAGTTGTCCGTTCCACTCGGGACACAGGAAATCCTACTGCGGGTGTATAAGTGTGTTAGCGTTTAGTACTATTATTTAATTCGTGTATCGTAATTTAATTTATGTTATTTACATTTATACCGTTCTAATTAAAGTAAATAAATTTATCTAATTCGGTCCTGTAGTCTTTACTTATTCCCCAAACAGACCTTTAAGATTTTTTTTTACAAAAAAAAAATAACTAAAACTTGTTTTCAAACACGTCCTAAGAACACGTTTTATTAGCAACGTTAACGTACAAAATACCTCAAGAGAATATACTTTGAAAAGAACGGTTACGAGTGAAAAATGCAATAACGGACTTCGCAAACTTGCTGCAACTGAAATCCCAAGTGTAACTGTGATCAGTGATATCATTATTAAACTAATTACTAGTCTTGGACTAAAGATTAAACCCTGGCAAAATGCCAGATCCTTGATCACTAACTAAAAAGTTACTGTTATTATAGTCCCTTTAATAACTTGCCTTTTTTTAAACGAAATCACTTATTTTCCAATCAGCTTTTATGAATATTCAAGCTTATATGATACTGAAGTGATGAAATTACTTAAACATTACTGATAAAGTGGAAAAAACTTGAAAATGCGTGACTTACAGGTTTCATTTCAAACTGCGTGCTAAATATAATATTATATCACACATTTCATGCAATGTTTGCTAATAGATAGAAACTCAAAATTTAGAGTACATTTCAGTCATCATAGGCCTAGTGGATTCCCCCGTTTTCTCCATTGCCGAAACCCTGAATTCTTATAACCTAGACGATATAAACATGCATAATGAATGCACATGACAATTTCAAACTTTTACAACATGTTTTTCCAATAAAAAAATATTGAACTTGGAAAAATATTTCGCGAATAATTTAAAAAAAGAATGATGTATCGGCAAGTAAGATTCATACCACCGCCCGTGCCTATTACCATTGGTTTTAAGACGAATGGTACAGAGCAAGGAAACCTGCCAGCAACCTACCTCAGAGTAGACTTAAGTAGTAGATTATGGATGGAAAGTAAGAAGTGACTTCAAATCAAAGATGAAAAGGCCTTTCCACACCAAAACTCTAAAGTATCCCCTAACCCCAAGGGGTAACGTAACCCAGCAAAAGCTTCATTGTGATCCAATCCTTTGTTCCCAAACAATACAATCAAAAAAATTCAACCAGCATTTAATTACTGCCAAGTCTTTTGTCTGTACCTTTGTTAGCAAACATTCTAATGCTTGTCACTCCTTTCACACCTTGTTGTTCGGTGTTAAGACTAGGGAATGAATTAACAGGGTTCAAAGGATTTGGCGTCAGTCAGCAACAAAGAAAACGAGAAACAACGGTCTAATTCCATTTTTGTAAAGCTTTCAAAGGAGTTCTGCTGCTTTATTTCTGGTGTACCATGATTTAATAATCCTTTTTTACTGACTTCAAAAACAGAGATTTTCAATTGTACACATAGGTATGTTATACGCGACTCGCTAAGGTTTTGTAATTGTTACATTTAAGGCACAAACGTCTGGAATTTTTCAGATTCTGTATTGACTGGGAGAGCGGGGTTGAAAGAGACAGGGGTAAGTCTTTTTCTATTATGAAAATGTTTGCTTCGACACAACTTACTTTTTCTACCCCACTCTCCCCTCCTCTCAGTGTAAATTCAGAATCTGAAAAATTCCGGTCCTCTGCGGCAGGCTCATAGAATTCAGAATCTGATTCCTGATGCGAATTCCGAACGTTTGCGCCCGCCTTTATATTCTGTTATAACGAACGCTTGTATAATTGTCACCTTTACAGCGACCGACCTTCAAATTATTAATTGTTGGTAATTTTTTTTTATTTTTATTATTTTAGTTCACTGTTTTCATATTGGTTTAACTTATAACTATTTATTTTACTGGTATAATTCTTTATTGCATTACAATTTTTACAAAATTAAGACAAAGCACATTGAAAATAAAATAAAGTATATCTTCAAGTAAAACTGAATTGCGCCTTTAAGAAAAAAAATATAGCTTACAAAGGGCTTTTATTACAAGAAAATATAGAATATAGAAAATTTCTTTGAGGGTCCTTTATAGAGATTGAAAGCCTTTATTGCGAGAAAACTTAGTAAAAATCGATTCGTCAATCCCTTGGCCGTAGTTATGGCTTCTCGGGTCCGATTGGGCGGGCGCGCCGTGAAATTGGTACACGCTACTTAATTTGGAACTACTGCAACTATGAAGTTAACCATTTTTCTTTTTATTATTTAATAATAGTCGCTGACATACCATTAAAAATTAATAATATTTACCTAAAGTAACATTTATAATTATCAATATTGTATTAAATTTATTTGGATAACACCTTAATTTCATTATTCCTCAAAAAGGCTTTTACGTATTGAATATTTTTACTGATTGTCAAAGTATGTAGGCAATAAAATGACTGGAAGAATTTAAAAAACACTGTTACTGAGTTGCCAACTCATTAACTTATGTAAAATTTTGAGCCCTGTTAAGAAATCATCATCATCATCAACATAAATATACATCCATAATAATTATTTGTTTTCAATTACAAAAACAGTTGAGACGAACAACAAGAAAATCTTTCTATATCATGATAAATCTCCATGAGCCTTTTTCTTTTAGATAGTAAATAACAAGAAAGTTCAGAGTCTTTGTGGTCCCTATTTCCTGTTACTTCGGTTGAATGTCGGCGAGTTTGGCGACTACCGATCAAACCTACAAACTAATTCCAACTATCTTATAGACTTTCTCGAGCCAACTAAAAACTTACCTTATCTCCAGAAGCTTAGGTTCAAATTGCCTTTACTTTAAAGTTACATATAGCTTTTGCTTGTGTTGATTGGATGTGTGAAAACTCCTTAATGCCTCGTTACCACGTTGTTAATGGAACCCCAGACGAAAAACACCTGGCAAATTAAAATTTATCTTCGTAGCAAGAGTGCTTTAAGGTGTTTTACATTAGCAGTGACGTATACGTTTGCGAGAGATTTTGTAGAGAGGTTAAAATGGTTAGCATTCACTGCTGTTAAGAGATACAGACAATTAGTCCCTTATTAATAAACTTTGATCAAAATTAAATAAAATTCAATAGAATGTTACACGGAGTAAGTGGCGAGTAAACTCTTATTAAGGCTTAGAACTAAAGTTAATCCTAGGATTAACTAGTTCGAGAGTAGATTTAGACTATTTATGTACCAAGTTTTTTTAATAAGTCTACTAATGTCTAGGCATTCCGCATAAGTAAAACATGAAGTTATTTGATTATACTTAATATCTTTTAGATTTAATTCAATTACACCCTGCATTTGGTAAATAAACAGACACCCTGCAAACCATGGCGACAGACAGTTAAAGCTGTCAGACGAAACTGTGTTAGTTTGCCATAATGGACCATGGTCAAATTCCGAACACAGAGCAAGGCTGTAATATTAGCAATTTTGTTATTACAAATGTCTGCAACTAATCACAACTAGTGTCTTTAAAAAGCTAAGTAACTAAAAAAACTAGTTTTAATAAGAAACTAGTGTAAGACAGCGGTATAAAGTTAGTCGCTCTCATTCATTCGGCCTCGTAAATCATTCGTACGTGACTGTACTTTGTGATAAACACCCCACCGATTGGGACGTCCGCTTTGCTTTAAGGCTGGCATTTAAAATGTCGGTTCCGCCGATCGGAAACGTTTTACAAATTCGGTAAGTAATTGAAATGGTGTGATCTAGGAAATGGGAATGGGAGGAACACTTCGCATTAATCTAGTGCAACTAACGTTTGGTATCTAACCTACTATGTAACGTGATTAAAAATGTGTGATTAAAATCTGTACTATGAGCGTGTTTTTTAATATTTTTCTCTTCGATTGATTTTTTTGAATTATGAAGAATGTGTTGTGTTTTGTTATGTTTCAGAACTAAACGGTAAATTTTAATTCTTTTGAAAAGGTTCAAAAATATGAAATTCTGAATAGGCATCTCCAGTGGTAAAGGACATATTTTATAAGTGTGCTTCAGTATGAAAGAATAGGCGGTGAAATTATTGATAGCAATACGACAAAATATCATTATGTTTACTGGTCCGACGGTTTGTCTATGTCAAAGCTACAGTCTTTTTTGCGAGCGTCGTTCACGGATGCAAATTATCTAAAAGATGACACGACATTGCCATCATTATTAATGAAACTGTCAGAAGAATTGCCACAGACATTTTAAATATATTGCAGTATTTAAATATCAACTATCAGTAAATGTCAACACATCTTGCAATCCAAACGAAATCACTTAAATAAACGTAAACCAACTTATACTCGAAACGTACCAAAAGCAGCTTTCATGTAAAGCCACGTTCACTCGAATCCCACTTAAAAATACTTTACATAGCAAACGGATTTACGTTCCGTCGGCATTGCAGTGCGTTAACTGTTGAAATTGATCGGAATCCTGTTTGCCGAGACTGCATAAACCAATTACCACAAGTTGTGACAAAATTACCGACACGAACACCCGACGATCAATATCGCATGATAACGAGAGTTGGCAATAAGTCTCCGAGCCACATGCCGAGCTAACTTCTCCAATATGCGATTTTGTGTAAACACACGGCTGTAAAATGGGGTCGTAACCGCCGCGTTTTTTATTAACAGTGCAGTTGCTGTATGAATATTAAAGTCTTTCTTTTATTTCTTTTTTTATTGCTAGCAATGCATCTATCATGCCTTTGATTTACCGGATATGGTGACGGTTCTACTTACCATCAGAGAATCGTCTTCACTTGAATAAAAAACAATCTGAACTTGTTTGTAGTATCATAAACAATGCACGTATTACTTGGCTACTGTTTTAAATAGTTGATGAATTCTGAATTATTTAAGGCCATATTAATGTTTTTCACCGGTCTCGTTATATATAATTATGATCCCATTTCTTGAATAAAATATTTTTTACTTTTAAACGTGATTAATTTTGACATAAAGTCCACTTGTACGTGTAAATATTTTGTAAAATTTTGGTTAGTAGTGAAATCATGTTAAATATTACTATTAAAATTAAGACTTTATTACAAAAAAAAGATCACAAATATTCAAAGCGCAGTTTTTGTTACAATATACTCACCTATGTTTATTTTTCATACCCACTAAGCGGTTTCCCAATAGCGACACCATGCACATGACGTCATGTGTCTAATGATCTAATCAGACAAACACAGGACGTCGCTAATTTCAGACGATTTACTGAAGTTATCTTAGCACCGATAAAATAAATCATGTCACGATTCTTACTAAATGTAATAATGGTTCAATAACAGTTTTATTCTACTTAGTTTTTCAATGTGCGATATCGATTCGTTAAATAGAGTACAAAGATATTGACTGAATCAAAATCAACGGGGTACAAAGTGACCCCGACAATGCTTAATTCACTTATTAACTTTAAAATTCTAAGTCCTGCAATCCCGTGCCTTAAGGCAATTTCATTATGTCGGAAGCTGCGGGGGGGGGACCGACGCATCTTAACATTCTTAGAAGTGGAGGTACGTAAAACAAAAAATTTACTTTTATCCATTGTTCAGTCAAATCAACCGTTTCGATGTGATGCTCTTTTAGAGAATACTCTAATCCTCCTCAATTATGTGGAAGTCATAATAAGAAATTAACAGATTGAAGTCAATTTCCAGTTGCTTAGTGGCATTCTTGAAATTTTAAAATTAAAAAATTTAATGTCGTAAAAATGCCCAAACCAAACTGCTGCTAAAACTTAAAGCACTCATAAACTTTTTTGTTACAGTAAAAATATTACGTAATCTATTTATAAACCTACTACGGTCCCATAATTATGAGTTCCGCCTTAACGGTCGTCATTTAATGAAAATAATATTATCAAGGCAATGTTTCGTAATGTATTTAAGTGCTA
>LGAG01000764.1:856057-866393 GCA_001278395.1 Lerema accius
ATGGTATGGTTTTCTAAAGTCAACCATTTTTCAGCTTTGCTTTCATTGCTCGGGAGTATAGAATAATCGTAACTAAACCTCTTTGTGATAACAGTATAATACGCCCGCTTGATAGCGACCTAGGGTCATCGTTTAATCTTTGCTAGATTAGATAGAGGACATAGCTACACAAACTCGCAAGTTTATAGGGATTCTAATATTGAAATATTTTGTGCTTTTGGTACAGCTGTTCTAACATGTTAGTAGATTTTGTACATTCGAAGTAATTGGGCTCGGTAATATCCAGATTATGTATTAGAAATAACAGTATAAAATTCAAGGATAGTACCGGTTTACGTTTACAATTGAAGTAGGATTCCTTATGTCGCGGGTGGCATGGACCACGCAAATAACACATCAATGATACGGTAACACCCATAATCCGAGCACACACATCTATCTGTCACATAAATATCTGCCCCGGCCGGGAATCGAACCTGGGACCCCTCGCTTCGCAGGCAGGGCCACTAGGGTTACTTTCCCGTATCTTTTTAATAGTGGCCTATAACTATAATGAGTGAAAGTAACTACGAGTATGTATATATAACTAAGTTCTTTATAAACACAAATATATACCTCTAAAAATTCCAACTGAAACAACACATACAGGTCATAACTGTTCAGTAACAGGTATTCTGTTTTCAATTTTAATAACAAACAATGTTACGAAAATAATCGCTACTAAAAAATTCACTAACACGAATGCGAATCAGGGATAAAATAATAATTTCTTTACCATATTTGTTTAGTAAAATAGAATGCAGTAAAATTGACCGAATAACTGTGTTATAGTAATGAATGTGCGATTTGTAGTGTCGATGTAAAACGTGTGAATAGATCCTAAATTTTCGGTTTGAAAACGTTGGATTTTAGTTTTCAGTATCAGAGCTTTTAGTTCCATATTCTCTCTTTGAAGCTCTGACGAGGGTAGTTTATAAGCTTTTGTAATTGAACTTTTAACATTTTTGTCACCCTTTGTCAGATAATTCTTCAAACAACTTTTTATCGGTATGATGCAATTCGGGTAGTTAGAATAAAAAATGTAACAGCGCTTTTTCTATACATTAAAGCTAATTTTAAAATTACTATTTATAGGAAAGGCTCGATTCCGATCTGAACTACTTTATGGTTTCCGTAACTGAATTCAACTTGAACCGTATTGTATGTATGGTAGGTATCTGCTATAACAAAATATATTATTAAGTTGAAAATAAGATAAGTATTGGACGGTGGTGGAACCGGAACCCTTCGTTATTCATTCTTCACTACCAGTTTTAACAGTAATGCTGTACGCATGAAAGTAAACAAGAAACTTTATAAATTTTGTGTTACAAACACATTCAACATAGAAAATAAATCGATGCTTACACAGTTTCAGATTTCCACATAGGAAGTGTATCTTCCAGGATGGCGATAAAAACAATATCCTTTCATGATAGGAAAGATGACAGTAACATATGTCATATTAGTAATCGACGTGTGGTCAAATTTTGACCACTGAGCCGGTGCTTCAATGTAAAGTAATCCTGTTTTCGTCGGCTCAAAAGTCACTATCTATCGTTAACAGTATTCTGTTGAATAAAAAACTTAAAATTAATATACGTAGACCGCCCGCGCCATGTCAAACGCAGCCAACGGCATTTTAAACCCGCCTGACATTTATTATTTCTATTACTGTACCAAAACCGAATTCACTCAGCCATGAGCGACGTAGGTACATACCGCCATCGCATCCAATATTGATCATCGCTGGTGAAATGGAAACGCTGCGTTCCTGTGGGACCCGGCACTCCAGGTTACAACTGTTATAAAATACAGAAAAAATCGATAGTTGCCTATCATCGTAATTTACAGGCGGAGGGTTATACGAGGCTACTTGAGTAGGAGTCCCAATATACTAAAAGGTTTAGGACAGCAAAAATTAAGCCGAAATATGGTAACAATAGCCGCTTGCTCGGAGAATTTTTTTGAATTAGGTTAGGATATTTTTTTAGTATTAGTGGGCAATTCTCAGATTAAACTATTAAACTTAAACTATTTAAGTAAAATTGTAGGAAGTACTGCACGGTTTAATTTATGTCGGATTTAAATATAAATGAAATTTTAATGATAAAAACGAACATAATTTACAATTGAAACTGCACAGAGAACTTGAATTTATTGTAGCTTCTTATTGTACTGAATATTCAGTTTTATGAAAATAAAATTTCACCGTAGTTACCTACTGATTTCAATCAAATAATTTAGGTACGTAAGCCATACTTCTTACAGTGGTTGGATTTTTGTGTTAAATTTGTGGCTCGCACTCGCTTCGCATCAGTACACCTTTTACTTACTATTTTAAAATATTTAAAACCGATTTTGGGATAAAAAATATTCTAAGTTCCAAAAATGTTTTTAGATTTTATATTAACTTTAGAACGTTATCCCACCAATACAAACATACAGAGTTACATCTAAATTGGTCCAATGATTACCACCTGATGCGCAAACAGACAGACATGTAATAGGTAAGTCAAAAATAAATTGTTTTGGTCTCTATATTGAATACTATGTCTATCTATCTACATTAGAATTTCGCAAAAATATTTAATGTTACAGATTTCAGCCCGTTATAGTTTTATTATTAGTGCAGATATTCCAAAAATTCCGTAGAAACTCAAAACAATGTTGAACCTACATATCTACGATACGATGTTTACCCGCCTAGTTTATGAACTAAAAATAAATAATGTTTACGCCTCAACGGCGCGAAACTTCGATAGATTGGAATATTCGAGAGTGTACGAGGGACATGTTTCCACGACCAATTAGTGAAATGAACCAACGAATCGCACGATACGTGGAAAACGCGGCGAAATTGATGATCCCGAAATGAATATTTTTAATAAATCTAGTTATTTCGTTATTTGACAATACTGTAAATTAGTTGGCTATCTAGCTTGGATTGGCTCTATCTATTTATCTTTCTAGCTCTTGGCTTGGCATGTGAGGGGGTCGCGCATTTTTGGCCAGCACTTATAATATCTCGTATAAAAAGAAGTAGACTATTATTATAAGCGTGCTCAGTGTGGAGGCACGAAAACGACCCAATAGAACCTTTTTTTTATAGTACGAACGATAGGGCAAAAAGGTATTGTATAGATAATAAATACGTGTGTAATGTGCTGCATTTTGTCCAAATGTCCAATCCATAACCAAAATATTAAAAAAAAACAAATACTTAGCAGTTATTACCGATGTTTACATAACCAATTAATACCTCAATTTCAATCACAGTAATGCACTTTGTCACATAAACCTATTCGTCCTGACCGGGAACCCAAAACCTTTTACTGCAGGTCACCATCAACCACGTGCCATAAACGTCCAAAAGGGGTCCACTTTCCATAACAGACTCGTTTACCAAACATAAAAACTTACACCTCGATCCGATTTACGATAAACAACACTGAAATTACGTAATACAGTCTAAAGGATAAAATATTCTGATCGGAACAAAATACGCTTTCATCCAGGCCATTTTACTGGTTTACCTCTTGCTATTGATACAAAGGAAGCGCTCACGGCTCTATCATCACTATTTTATTCATTTCTTGATATTCATATAGCTTTATTGGCCGTTTCTCTTTGATTTCCATGTCAATTTTGTTCGACTCCAATACTCGTTTTTTCGATGTGATATACACCGAAAATGTAAATAAAGAGTTATTTATTTGCGCTCGAGATTTTTGGATTGTTTTCCTGACATTATGGTATTATAAGGTTGTATCTTTGTGTTATTTACAATGTTTATTGGAACGGTGAATGTTAAAATGACAAAAGAATAACTATTCTTTTTTTACTGAAATAGTAATATTGGCTCGTTTTATTTTTTGCAGAAAATATTCACTCTTGTGTTTGTGCATGTAGTACTACTATTTTTCTGACTTTTCATTATTAACTCGACCCATTTATAAAAAGAAAGTTAAGGGAATCTTGAGCAGATAAATATATATTATAATTTTTAATTAGACAGATTGTAACAAAATAATTAGGAGTATTAATTAATACATTTGAAACGAAATATTTCGCTTTCATTCCATACCTTTAGATCATGATGTTTTAGTATAATAGTTAACTATCAGATCTAATCTTCATCTATCATTATATCGAGGCACACCTTTTATAGATGGCAATGAAAGAAAAATTCATCTCATAAATAACGGCTTTCAAGTTCCTATCTAAAGGCATTGTGCCACGTGACACCGGTCCGGACAAAACGATCGGACGGCATCGTACCGGACCATTTGTTAAGCATTCATTACTACTCACCCCATCGACTATATCGTTTATCATCTTCACCTCTCTTTTGTGCTAATTTATTTGGAAATTATAACGTGGATCTCACTTACCAATGACAAGAATGACACTTGTGAATGAAGATGTGAGAACATAGAGGACAAACTTTATAGTTAAGCTAGCTGTTGCCCGCGGCTTCGCTCGCGTAAAATTTCGTCTGCCACATAAGTTTCATGACAGATCATTTTATTTATATGTGAAACGGAACGTTTGTCATCTAACTAAAATGGCGACTGCGGTTTGTTTGTCAGTGCCATAACAATTTAATGAAATACTCCACAATCCGAATTTTACGAATATAATTATGTTGTCGACTCCAAATCATTATTTTTTATGTTTTGTTATTCATATTATTATAAGGTTTCGATCGAGTCTACCGTACCTCTGCACGAAATTATTAATATAGATAGTTAAATTTGTCAATTTAACTTGCTTGTTACATTTAGGGCCTTCGTATACGCCATTCTAAAATAAAATCACGCGTCGTCAACGCGGTAAAAAACATAACATGTTACTTGATTTTAAGTCATTGACTCATCTTACTTGATCTTATAGAAAGAGCAAACTGAACTGTAAATATCCATAAAGTAGAACAAAACATATTTTTAAACCTAACTTAATGCAGCTAGTAATCCATGTATTACAACTCGCATACATACTTACTGTTTATTTACAGACTAAAATGATCTATTATCACAACAACCAACATACTTAATCGCGATATGATGTGATTAAATGATTATAGTCCAACGTACGCTAGACTTGAACCGACCCATTTGTTAAGTATTCAGTACTGCGCTCACCCTCTATTTATCACGCATTGGCTGTGTCGTCTATCAATTCAACACGTTCTTCGACTGACCGATTGTTCCGACCTATCAAACCCTAATTCGATGGTCTACCTGTCCATCGACAGGATAACGTGGGTCTTTAGTTATAAAATATCTATACTAATAATGTAACTGTGAAGGGCTTAATACCTTTTGGAAATAATAACATCGATATGAGTGATTTTTTGTTTCCGTATGTTCATTTATGTTTGTTTGCGCAACACAAGGAAATCACTAGTCCGATTTGTAAGACAGTAGGTACGTTTTAACCCAAAGCTTAGAATTTAATTAGTGGGTACAAAATAGGTATGTGTAACTCTTTAGATGTTTGGAAAATAAAATAGTGGCTTATATAGCTTTAATGAGGTTACCTAATGTTCTTAATCGTGCTAAGAGAATTTGTATATCAAAGGCTGTTAGTTAACCTTTGAGGATTTAATTATGTTTAGTTTCAACTGCAATACGTTCATAATCGGTATACAAAGTGAGTTAGTTGGTTAATTAGTAAGATAATACTCAGGATAACTATAGGAATGCGACTTCATTATTCAGAACAGATTATTACGGTAAATTGACACTAGATATGCTTAAAAAGTTAACGTAATAAACTACAATATACGAGTATTTTTTGTGAATCTAATTTCTTTTGTTTTCAGGTTTCTATTTAAATTCTAGCGAAATAAATATTCTTTCATTTTTCTTTGTTTCTAAACATTTATATACTCTGGATTTTTTAATTAAAAACTTAATTTTTCTTATTGAGTCTAGTTAGTATTAAACAATAAATTGTAATTTTGATTTACTTGACCTTATTGCCTCTACTTCTTAAAATGTTAATCACATTTATACACATTATAAAGCTAGTGCTATCGAGCGATGGTCAGTCAGGCTTCAGTTTATAACACAAAAATTTATTTTTACACTGTTTTAATACACCATCGTTCAATTTGTTAGGAGCTTAGACCATTGAACTGTTTGTGAGTGAACACATCGGCTGTGCTGGTGTATTAAAAATTCACGCGCGTGCGGGCAACAGAAGATAATCCACAGCTGTACGTGCTATTAAAAATGCTTTTGATTCCCACACGCATTTTGTTGCATATATCTACACGTGCTACATCCGTAGCCTAGTTGGTAGTGACCCTGCCTGAGTAGCGAGGGGTCCCGGGTTCAATTCCCGGCCGCGGCAGATATTTATGTGACAGATAGATGTTTGTTCTCGGGTCATGGGTGTTAGTGATGTGTTATTTGTGTTGTCCATGATACCTGCGACACAGGGAATCCTACTGCGGGGATATGACTGTGCATAAAGTTGCTGATGAAGTTATTAATATTATTATGTTACGTTCTAAGTTTTTAAAAATTACTAAATAGATAGGTGAATGAGCTACGTTAAGAAATAGGTGTCGTAATAACATAAATTGTCAAAGGCTTTCGTATAACTCTTAGATAGCCGGCTTAAGGTATGGACCACGCCGAAAGATCCCCTACAGAAAAATGTTTGCTATCGGATTTTAGTTTCTGGTATCGGTTTTCCTTATCCAAATCCTTAAATGGATGCGAAAACCATTGCGATATGTATAAACACATCATGTTAACCTACTTGGATTAAATGTAGTTTTAATAGACATTAACAGCCTAGGTAATAAAATTATCTAATCCTAGGATTAGGTTAAACACAATTAGAGTTTATTCCCTGCTTACTCTATGTTTATTATTCTTGAAGCTTCTTAAACTACAGATGACAAACGCATTAATTAAAGTTAATTAATATTATTAAAAGACCGATTATCATATTGCATCTGCAATTTTTTTTAGTTCTTTGTCTTGTTTTTAGTAAAATACCAAAAAAACAAAAAAAAAACAATTTAAACATTTTCAATACTTAAACAAAATCAAAGTTAGGAAGAACTCGTAAAATCTCGTAGAAACTGAAATTTCTAGTAACTCAAATTAATTGTTTATGCTTCATTCATATTTTCTTTTTATCTCATTTTATTTTAACTTTTTATATGAATGATATTTTTAAGTATTGCCTTAATCAATGCAGAAGCTTCCAAAAAGGCATACAAATCCTTATTCTGCCATCAAATAAAAATAAATTTAACAGTCATTCAGACGAATGCATTTAATTTGACAGGCTATAGGCTAAACCTTTTCAATTACTAAAATTGAACCAAAATTCAGAGTAGACACGAGAGCTTTTGTTTTAACGTTATTAATATCTGTATATCATGTTGGCATTTGGAGGGCACTTGACTATACACGATGTGTATGAATGTGGGATTTTCATATGAAACAAACTCGATCCTTTTTTGTTTGCTAAATATAAAATTAAAACGAGGATTTATTTATTTCGACAACTAAAATCATCAACGTCATTGTCTCGGCAGAACTGTGATTATTGAGTGAGTTTACTTTTGCACGGGACGTTGTATTAGACCATCAGGTGCATCACTGATGGTTCTACCTTGAGGTATCGTTTGGTATTATTCAAACTGGAAGCAACTTGGTGAGCTGCATAGATCATTATTTTATCCTTCGTTGCTAGTTCTTGGGCCATCGAGTACAATATATTATATCTTGTTTACCGTAGAAAATATTCCGTAATATGCATCGACTTGATTGTAGTAGTTCGATATTAAACTATTTATCTGACCTATTTACTCAACTTTAATACTATATCCTCTATGAAACAATCAAAATTTACATTTACACACCTTTATGACTTTATGTTGAACTTTCCGTTGTGCAGGTTTCCTAACGATGTTTTCCATCACCGAAGCAAGTGATAATTTCTAACACGTACATAACTCTTTATTAACTATTAGAGATTAAATTAGTCTAAGGGGTAAGTAATCGTTGATTAATACTTGGCTCACCAAAGCGAAATTATCTAACGCACAATGCCCCAGTAAGTAATACGAAAAAGACATTCAGACTGACTCAAGAACAAGTTTATTCTTAACGGTCTTTTTCTAATTGAGAAGTGACCGCGTCTAATCCTTCATGCATACATGCTTCATCACATAATTATGATATAACCCATCCAACTATGAGCGCTGCATACTAACATTATAATGAATCTTCCTAATAGCATCGATGTTGTAACTCATCACTTAAATACCGCACGGCGGCTATATCCAGAGTATACCACTTCCTATTATTATAGGGATTAGGTTTAATCTATTATTGCGGCTAAGAACATGTTGGATACAAAACAATCAATTAGTGTAATTATATTGATGCGGGTTAGATTCCAAGCTCATAAATTATACCTGATATGTCATTGTATTTGAATAATTAAATACATCGATGATGGTCGTCTGTACTGCTGAATAACGGAAGCTATGGAATCAGGTCTTTTTTGGAGATCACTTTTTGAATGGACCCTAAATGGGAGAGGGGACAAAAAATTTCTAGAAGATTACCTATCAACGGATAAAATTATAATTACGTCTTAAAATTAATATCGCCTTAAGCATTTAAGAACTGACCATTATCAAGTAGGTACTAATTTTATTGTGTATAAGTGTCGAGTTGCCTCGAACTGGATTGGGTTGTGTCCAGGGTATTTAATTGTCCGAACGCACTTCGACAAGAGTGGACTGCATAATTTTAATTTGGGATAATTATTAGCATACAGGAATATTCACCGGTCTGTTTTCTGTCGATCTGGAACTTACGAGTACTGAAGCTGGGCAGACTTGTATAGGGTTCTTCGATCTTCAACCACTTCGATAGTCTTTTGGAATTCTCCTTCCAACTAACAGTTGCCCAGAAAACTGTGTTGAGAAAATAAATTTCATGCACAATAAACTAAATAAAGTCTTGTACCCAAATACGTATTGGACTCGCCACTTCGATAAAAGTGAAAACGATATAACGATAACGATAAGGTAACGTTGCGCTCACACTCTTCTAGCGCCGTTTCCCGCCAAAACGACACGACGACAACGACAATAGAGTCGAGTCATAGACAAGCATATAGACTTTTTTTTTAATATCCTCTCGACCACAGACTAATGTGAACAAATATTAATTGATTTAAATTGCAGGTATAAATTGTATATCAATAAAATTAATGTCCGTTTAAGCGCTATAGAATGTATTTTATTTATTTTTAACGACGACACGACTTAATACAGTAATGTTGGCTGACAAAACAAATACAACTTCTCATAACATATTATTATGCGGTGCTCGTCATAAAACACTTTTATATCCTGTAATGTTTAGGGATATTCAGAATGATTGATGCTAGTTTTTGCAAATGTCTTCTCTCCGCCTCTTATTGAATTGAATGGTGATACTTTCTATAATATCGATATATTGTATTAGTAACGCGTAGAAGATGTCGGGGTAGAATAATGTGTTTCATTTCTATAAGAGAAATAAATGTGAATACTGAATCCAGCTTGCTGTGCTGAAAATCTATTTATACAACTAAATAAAATTGAAGTGTCTGTCTGTAATATTAAAATAGTCGCTTTTTACTAAATTCATACATATGTATGCACAGTACACATACCAAAACATTTTTTTTTGTTTTTTCCTGTTTGTCTGTCTGTTTGATCCGGCTAATCTCTGAAACGGATGCACCGATTTTGACAGGACTTTCACTGGCGGATAGCTGATGTAGTAATGAGTTACTAAGGCTATTTTTTTGCCTTCGTTTCTTCATCGGTTTACCGAAAAGCGTAGGAGGGTCCATTAGTTTTGAATGAAAATCTTTTTGCATTAATACTATGTAAATTGCTAATCTGACCTATCAATGTTTTTTGCAAAATAATGTTATAAGTCCCTACTTCAACTGCCTTACTTAGTGATGAAATAAGTATGTCTTTGGAGACAACTTGCGTCAAATAAAATGTGAGATATCCCCCCCGATGGGTTCCCGCCTTGTCGTGGCGGGGGGGCTTAGTAACCGTGGTTGGGCCCCACGGTGAAGCTAAGAGGAACCCGAGGAGGGGGCGCTCGGAGTGGGCCTTGACGGGGGCCCGCTCTCGATGCGCCCAGGTGAAGGGTGCGGGGGACATTTTGTCCCCTGCAGCCTGGAGGGGTCGCGGGAGAAGAGTCGTGCCGGTGTGTCGTTGCCGTTCGCCCTGTCCCCCGCGACCAAAGGG
>LGAG01000764.1:874331-910679 GCA_001278395.1 Lerema accius
ACATTATTTGTAGTTTGTAACACAACATATAAAAAATAACAATTACTAAGTAAATCATTCTTTTGTTATCGTATTCTATTTATATACACAGTGTATGAAATACTAGTTATGAGAAAAGCGAGTTGTTTCTTTCATAAGCAATGCTGTCGCTGTTAGCCAACAAGTAATTTACTTCTATATACAGGGTTAATTTTAATTAGCGCATCACCTTTTGCAAACAGCTTCTCCACGTCAATGACAACAACATTTGTTCTACAACTTTTTGAAATTAATAGTTTTTAAAATTTAAGTTTTCCCATACAAAATTAATGTGTTGCTTCTGAACTAGCATTACTCTGCGCACAGGGATGCCACGCACCTTGCGTTGGCGGGAGTTGTCATTTTAGGCACTTCTTACAAAATACAGAGTTTTAAGTAACAGAGAGAGCAAAATTTATTTGTTTTTTGACATTTCTGGTTCTTTATCGAGCTATGCATAAAGTCGTAAAACAAATGTCGTTAGGATTGATGTGGAGAAGCTGCCTGCAAAAGGTGATGCGCTAATTAAAATTTACCCTGTATAAGTAGATACTCTTGAATATTATAAGTTATTTTTATTGGAATCACAAGCAAGCAAGACCGCTTTGCATGTGCATCGATGGGCATAATATACGAGTAAAGCTATAGTTATATAGACCTTATTGATCTATGTGCGACAGCATAACAACTTTCAAAACTTAGGTAAGATACTAAACCAACAATACTTATAGCAGAGAGGGATTAAATTAGCAGAAAGCATTATCCATTGCAAATTCAGTGTAAGCAAAACCCGTAAAAACTCATATCCTACATAAAACTTATTGACAAAAAAAAAACATCATCTATTTTTAACTTGATTACGAAATGCAACTATGAAGAGGATCATCTACGAAATTCGTATTCCGGTTCGTGATATTTGTGTAATTTGTGTCGTGTTCTACGATTCACAATTTCCATGCAAAGGTATGAATATTTGAACGAATAATGAACAGGCTTATGAATAAAAAGGCAGAGACGTTATTTTTTCGCGAACAGGGAACATGAGAAGATCTGATACCGGTTTTGTGTCGAGTTTATCATTTTGTGAAAACATTTTTCTTTCAAATCAGAACTTGAGGAACCATTTGTTAAATGCTCAGGTAAGGAAAAAATTACGACTTTTACTTCAATACTTTTAGCAGTTTAGGATCTATTCACACGTGCGACAATAACAAAACAATGACGCTCAACTTTGACAGGCGCAAAGTATCAAAATGTGTAAAATACTTTTAATCCCAAGTACTTGAAATACTACTGCACTACGCACACATTATTCCTATTTACGCAATATTATTGTGCGTGCGAACAAGTTATTTTAAGTGAAAAGTACGTAATTAACTAACACAAGACAACGGTAAGCTCGTCACAGTGTTCTCAACCTTGGAGTTGTCTAATCTGTAACACCGAGACGTAATTCATCTTGTCTTGTCCTGATTAAAGTACTGCAATTTTCCCGGTCTCTCCCGATTGTCGCTATAACGAACTTTGTCAATTCTGTACAGGTGTACAAGTACAACGTTTTTGTATTGTGCAGAAAATGTTCGGCAAAGAACAAATTCTTCAACTGAATTTTAAACTAAAGTCAAAAACTTTACGTAAGACGTACATTGTTTGAATTCTTTCGATGAATAAAATGCTTAAATAGTATAGCGCAATAAAAAAAGAAAAGGACCGAATAACCAAATTAGTTTCACATTAAATTATGCCATGATATGTCTCGACATAGGAGTTTTACATAATTAGTATAAAAAATACTTATTCTTCTGTTACTCCAAAGTTACACTAGGAGTAGTTAATTCTAGATTAGTTACGGAATAGCTACGTGTTAATAACGGCATTTCTTTGGTACGCTATAGAGCCTAAGCGGTTTGATAAATATCCCACTTATGCGGATGACTACAAAATTTTACCCTCAAAACATGCACGCAGGCATTTGAAATGTATTTGCATTGTTGAAATGGTATGTAAATTCAGTTTTAAAGTTGCAATATTTCTTATTACAACGTCTTATTACAACTTGTTATAATATTATAATTATGAGTGATGAAACTACAGATAGTGTGAAATTACAGCAAAGCTAAGACACATTTACTAATGTTTAAGAAGGTACTACTGGAAATATAATCAAAAGTCACACAGTCTCAGATTTCCTCGCAATGGTGTTGTCCTTCATGTTTCCTAGATGGCGCTATGTATAGGTTTATTTCTAAGAGCATGTATGTCGTTGTAACGTATTCTGTAATAATGACCCTATCAATCCGAATGAAGATATTACGAAATATCGTCAAACGTAACCACAAAACGGGTTAGCAGTGATTAAAATGCTTGCATAGTCTATATTTGAATAGCCTGCGGGTGTGCCATTCTAAATGGTTGCTCACTTATCATACAGGAGCATGCTAACCTGTGTTTCAGAATGTGGTGGGTGTGAAGCTAATGGTGATGTGGGCGACTGAGTCCTTGCCAGGCTGTGGGAACTTGTCGAGTTCTTACTTTCAGGCTTCGCCACAACCGCAGAGTACTGCGGCGGGTCTGGCGGGCACTCCGTCACGCCTGGAGAAAGAAAACAGCTTGAGTGACATAAAAAAAGAAAACAACTATAACGCTACATTAAAATTTAAAGAAAAATAAACGACTTGTTTAGCGAAGTTTTTTTTTAATATTACATTATTAATTATTATTTTTATTATTGCACTAAAATTACTGCGTTAGTTAATGATTTTATGTCTTTCGTTGGCACGCTAAATAGCTTAAAAGGCTAAACGGCTGAGGTTTAAGTTTTCATTGAATTTGTCTTGATATATTTTATTCATCATTATCATAACCCCTAAGGCCCTAACAATATGATGTATTCAACCACAGAGCAATGAATGTATCTGTTCTTTCTTCCGTGTATTCAACCCATAACTATAAAATTATTCCCTCCCAATTTTTAGCAGTCCGATGTTTTTTTGTTTTTCTTTTAATGATTACTATTCTAAAATTTACTATCAGTATTGTGATCCTATGGGAATTCCTAATGTCTTGATGATCAATAGATGCCTATCAGGGTCAATTGTTTCTAAGGGATTTCGACCGTAGCTTTAATACCTACTCTTCTTTTTAAGGCAGTTATTCATTTTACTGTAATACAGACAAAAGGTTCTCTAGTAAATAATAAAAATTATAACATCAATATATTCATCAATATCAACTCTTTATTTTTATACAGAAAGGATAAATAAAGAGATAAAAGTGGAATCGTATCGGCTTATAGACGATTTTCTTTATACAATTGCTCGAGGCACAGGAATCAAATATTGCAATGTAAACGTCAACATACATTACTTACCTACTCTTGTTTATTTATTAGAGAATCAAATATTATTTTTACTCGATAGTGGATTTAACAATAGCCTTATTTATTGCATATCTCTGCATGTTGTTTGCTTATACTGTTATTTAACAAATAAATCCCGTATGATACAGATAAATTCCTTGTTCTGTGGGTATGATAGTTTCCTATCAATAACTTTTCATGTCTTATAAGATAACATAGACTCCAAAATGATAACGTAATTATCATGGTGATTTGAATGATAGATATCAGTGATAGATTACAAGTTTTAAAGTTAATGTCTTGATCGGGAGTTCTTAATTTGAAATCCAGCACGCACCTATCTCCAAAAGTTACGTGCTTATTAGAAACTAATTATTGCTTGCTACGGTGAAGAAAAATGACGAAGTTTTCAAATCTCGAAGTTTTCCATAAAGTTCTCAAAAGTGATGTAAATATTTTGTCATCACGTTTTGTTTGATATGTAACTAAATTTGTGTTTTGTAAATACAAAATAATATATGCATGATATTGTATGCATACTTCGCATTTTCTCTTGGAAATACTGGCGTTGTGAGGCGAAATCATGCGAGTCCAGAACCAAATGAGTTCTGCAAAAATGTTGGCATGATCAGCTTTAATTATGTATATTTTGCCTGAATATAAATTGTAACTAACAAACATTCTTACTATGTAATTGCTGTTTTTTTATTCTTATTTTTTTATGTTTTAAAATCGATGGTACATACGAGCGACGGTGGGTTATTTCGGGGCTCTACTTTTAAAATTAAGTTTGAAGTTCATTAAATCTTCAAAGACTCACATTCCTATCAGCTATAATTAATTTTATTGAACTCTGATTCAGCAGTCAACTTTTGACTTTCGTTTGATACACACTCAACATTGAATCAAAGATTTGTACCCATCTTATGAAATCACAACACCACACAACGACGTCGCCCCAGGCTATCTTATTATACGAGTAATTTGGAAGGTATCTAAGAAATTATTGAGAGTAAATATTAATCAGGCTTCTACAAATAAGACGGTAATTAAGTTCTATGTGATCTCAAGTTACTGTTAACAAAATGGAACGAAAATATGACTGTATGTAATCCTTTTTGTTATAAGTACGCATAATGTATGCAAATATTTCGAACATACTATCTTGTACATTAGGTATTAATACCTACGTTGGCAACCAAATATGAAGAAATTACTGTACCTTTGCCTTAACGTTTTTTAATTTTTTTCACTATCTATCATATTAAATAAGGTACCTCTAACTTAAAACTACTTGCACATTTTGGGCTGATCCAAAAACAAACTTTTCAATCATAAAACGTGATTAAACACAAATCGAAAAAACAATAATAAGGGTAGAACTAAGAAGTAATAAATCAGTGCGGAATTGCAGTGATCGTTTGCATAAAAAGTATCTCTAGAGAAAACTTGGCAGAACAAACAGTGTGGTGCAGAAAGTAATTATTCATCTTGTTAGCTCTTCGCTCTGTACGTTTTATAATGGACGACTTACCACGAAATTCTCTTAGCTATCGTTAAAATATCAACGTTTTCTAACATGTATTTTATTTGGTTTTAAGTAGGTTATAGTCCTAGATGTATCCTCTTCAACAGAAAGTCCTTGGACATACCTACTCTACGAATTGAATTTTTAATTTATTCCAATAATTTTATGACGTCACAAGTATTGTATTGTATCAGAAGCCTGCACCTCAACCTAATGTATCTAACCTATTTTTATGTGTGAAAATAAACCCCACTAAATATTATACTATACTACTTCAGGATATGAGGAGATAGTGATTAATCGCAGTATGGTGAACGCGGGTGATAACAGCAAACATAACGACATACTTATATAGGCACTAACATACGTGCTAGCTTTCTATAGGTGTTAACCACCTGTGATGCAGCATACTTATATAAAAATATCTATAAAATGATATCTAGATATCGTTTCATTTGGTTTCGACACGAGATATTTGCATCACTGGGCATCAAAATGAATCCGTTTTCATTGGACGTAGAATCACTACCAAATAGGTCACGTCATGATCCACAAATTAAAATTAAAATTTACTGTTTTTGCGTACGAAATGATTAAAAATAAATATAGTAATACTGACTGTATCGGGAAATGTTCTCCAAATTATTTAAATATTTTTTACATAAATGAAAGTTGGATGTGATTTTATTGTAACACTAGGCCTTTAGCTTAACGTGGAAAGTCTTTCTTCATAAGCCATTCGTTTTTAAAGTTTTAAGCACCGAATACCCTAAAACATGACTGACTTCATGACTTCCCCACTATACTTCTTCTCTAAGTTTAATATGACGTCCATAGGCTGTAATTGATGATAATACTCCAAGCTCGTTTGCTACAGTTTAGTGTGGTTTACTTACCATAACAATAATTAAAAACGACTTAACAAATTTTCCAAATTTTTGTTTTGTTAGAAAAACCTACGCCAAAATATGTGATGTAAGTAATTTCTCATATTAGCACATTTAGACAAAATTTCAAGAGAACTACTTAGGTACCTATTCCAAGATAATTATTTCACATAACTCAGGTATATTTGGAATTGATTTAACATAGATCATACTGGTAGATAATGTGAGGTAATATGAGAGAAGTACCGGTTTTATGTTGGCGCGAAAACGTGCTGAACACAGAAACGTAGAAATCGTTTTATGAAATTGAAAATTGCTTTATGAAATCTCGTTTAATCCCGTTAGTTCAAACATAAAGATTCCGTCTAGAAATTCACTGTAATGTTCTTTGTAATACTACAAAAAGTAAAGAGAGAGAACAATTTGTAATTACATTGTAATAACTATGAGACTTCCAGTAATAGATGCGATGTTGTAATAAATAAATAAATGTTGGTAAAGAAATTACTTGTCTAATGCATACCATTATGTTTGCGTGATATGCAGGAAACTATATTTAATTGTGAAGAGTAAATGGTTTCTGCTTAACAAAGCTGTGATGAAAATTTTTATTTCAATTTTAACATCGATGTAACACCTCTTTGGTTTGGTGTGTGTGTCTTTCACGGTTACTTCTCTTAAACCGATGAACTGATCTGGGACTGAAAGGAACTGAATGAATTGTTACATTGTTTTAAGGGAATATTGTTACTTATCAAAAACTTACACAAACTATAGAATAATGTTCTAAGTTACAAGTTGCGACAAAGCGTGAAAAAAAATTGTCACAATATATTTAAATAGGTATACACCTGTTATGTCAATCAGTTTTTGCAATTAGCTAGTACATTATAATAAATGACTTTACACTTTTCATTTGACTTACAACTGACCCAGGGGACTAAAAAAGGACATTTAATGGTCGCGACGATGATCCTAATTTTACTCATATAATAAAGAAACTTCGGGCCAAGTAATTTTTAGAGACCCGGCATTACAAGTCCGGTCTGAATTTTGATGCGAATTAATGAAGGTCAACGAACTGACGTCTTAGCGTGTCCTTTGAAGCATAGAACGGCCTAAATAATTTAACTGTACTAAGAGTCACTCGTGGAACAAACACTGACGTAATTAAAACTTGAATTAGGTACAACTTGATCTGTATATTGTATGTCCTTTTAATTGATTTACAACAGAAATGACGTGGTAAAGATAGTTTGATAATACTGTTGCAGTCACATAAGCCATCCTTGGATGAAATATAATTAGTGTTATCTACAATTATAAATGTGGCAGTGACTATGTATAATTTCGCGGCAGTCTTTTAGCTTTAAAAAGAGCTACTTGAAGATAGAACTTACAAAAGTTAAGAAAACCAGACAAGTAATTTTATTTAAGTTGGAAGTTTTTATGCCGCCAATCACTTAGGATCGAGCTAAACCTCTGGGCGATGAGTACTACAAATAAAAAGTTCCCGGAGGATAATAATGATAATGAGGTTTAATAATCTATGACTCAAATTCCATGAATCACAGAAATGTGAAATTAAATTCTACATAATAGTTCTCGCAGTGATCTCCCTTCAATATCTGATCGACGGGCGTAATTAGTACCTCAAATTAGAGGGTTAGGAAAATGTAAATGGCATAGGTCGAATAACTCTGGGAGAAGTCTGCTTTATTATAGACTATTCCAGTGGTCGACAATCCACAATAACCAAATGTAGACAATACAAAAATTGGAATTTATTCAAAAATATATTTTTTTAATTTTGGCTTTGCTTCAATAGAGCATAGTATTAATAGGAAACATTATAATGTATATTAATTTTGAACTACTCGTAACACTCTTTATAAGATAACATCCACTTAACATAATATGATCTAATATGAATACGAGAGCCCGTGTATTTCTACATTTGTTAGAATAGCGTTGAAATAACTATGTAAACGGATTTAAATGCAATTTGCTAGAGAGATATTCGTTTTTGATGGCAGGGATTGAACTGAGCTAAAAACTTGTAACTACGATTATATCAAATGCAGGCTCCGCGGACAAACTACTAACTACAACAATCATTAAAAGTTTAAGCCAAACTTCAACTTTTTTATAATAAACTGGAAGACTGGACAGACGTTGTACTGCCACATATTTTGTCTCTAGTATTTTAGTCGAACCCTTAACATTCTACATCAGGTATTCCTAGCCTTAAATTTTCATATACCTTTAGTATTATGCTCATCATATCGGATAACTTTTGCTATGGCGGCGTTTTAATAAGTAATAGTTTGGCTGGTCTCTTGAAGTGTCTCGACATCTACGAGTATGTCTTCGAAACCATACTCGGTCTCTCTAAAATACCCCACAAAATGTTTATTAAAACTTTGCCATCCATTTAGAAGAAGTCCAGTGATAAAGAAACGTACGCTCTGTTTTGATACATCAAGATTAGACTAAGTTCTTCATGAAAATATTATTATTCTAATCGATCACGTTACTTTTAATAATTCAATACAATGGTATTTTATACTACAGATGTTACGTTACGTTATGATGTTATGTTACGTCCACATTGCATGAGTCCTTATCTTTATACGCTTGGTATTTGCTGTCTCGTTTTCACTTAAAAAAATATTACAATTAGATATCATTATTTCAATACGATTTAATTAAATCAAATAGGTCAAACTACACTTGTTCGTAAAAATGAATCTCAAAGACAGCGATGGTTTTTAGTTACGTTAACTTAATTCCCTAAAAGTTCCCTAACAGTTGTGTGATACGGTAATTTTGAACCACAACGAAACGCGGTCCAGTTAAGTGCCTACAATAAAATTAAAACCGTCGTGGCGTAACTTAACTTGCTTAAATTCTGACAAATCCACTTTAGAATTACTTTTAGGTATGATGTGCCTATGTCTTTCATAAACCCAATGATATAGTAGGTATTGTCCATCGAGATTACTTTTGTAATTATGTAAATTAAATTTTTGTTCTACAATGTTACTCATATTGTAAATTTTGACGTTTGTTAACTGAGCTATTAGTTCCTAAAACGAAATAAATTATTTGATTTTAAATATTTCTCAGAACATACCGTTATTTACACCGTAGCCTGTTAAAACTTTTATATCGTTCAACAAGTTCCATTTGTAAATAGATCTATATAAGAGCTCATTTTAAAAGTTATCTACAGACAGAATTACAATCGTCTATCTTACTTCTAACTTGAGTAATGATGAATGAGAGAGCCTCCGAATAAAGTTTTATGTCTACAAATTTAACTTGAAACTTAACCTAATATTGAATATTATCATGTAATTTAACCGTAACTTGTACCTTGGCTCTTGTTACTTACATTTGAATAAAAGATACCTATTTTATAAAAGCTCAAATTGAAATCTAGTGGTTAATTTGCTAGAGGAAAAATAAGAGTTTGTTACGGTATAATATTTCGTCGAATCTTAAACACACAATCTAGAAAAAAAATTCGTCAATAAAATATTACAAAAACATAATTATAATTGACGTTATCTTTTCCCTACTACGCTTTTTTGTTCAGAAGACTGCGTCTATATATTTTTTGGTCTGTGGATAGACCCTTCAAAATCAGTTCAGTTCGATTTTTATCACATTTTGATTACAACTTTTAATAGGAGTAACGCATGATACAAAAGTAAAATTAAATTTACCTTTACTTAAAGGGATGAGGTCTGGGTTGCGGTCATCAGGAGAAGTCCGCTTCTGTAGTGACGCCTTTTGATTCTTCGATGATTGCATGGTCACTGAAAAAGTGAACTAATTTAATAAACTAATAACTAATTGCAGCAAAACATGTCAATACTTCTCTTATTTTGTCGTATCTCTCCGCAGCGGTAAATAACGACTTTATTCGCACGAATTTACGTCATTTTGTCGAGAGGTTATCTTGTCGCGTTCATTTGAATAGACACTAATCGGAAACCCTCGAGCATAAGGACTTCCATCGATCTTTGTCACGTCTCCTCTAATTCACAGTTGAATACGAAATTTAATACGCTCGACTAAGTAGAGCTGCAACAAGCGCTGCCTCGAGTTAATACGCATTTAGCTTAAGGTTTAGGATCGTAGCATATTCTAACATTTCAGCGCTAACGATTGGATTGACCGTAAAGCGTTGCAATTATGAGCTTTATACCATGTGTCTTATGGCTGATTTTCGATTGACTTTAAGACGAATGATGACCCCTTGATCCACATGTCGTCCAGTGCTTTTGAATAATATTGTAAAGTTAACCTTAACAAAGTCACTATAATGCTCATATTCCAATACATTCCATTGAGCCGAGTCGGAGTGAAGATAACATCGAATTGACGTAGTGTGCGAAGATTAGCGAATCACCTCTTGCAGGCAGCCTCTCTACATCAATCCTAACAACATTTTTTCTACGACTTTTTGAAATAAATAGATTTTAAAATTTACCTTTTCCGATGCAATCAATTAACCCTGTACTTAGTAACCCTGTTTAATCTTAAAAATGCATTATATTTACAAACCTTCATAATCTCTTGATCGATGTCGTATCCTTGTAGCAATGAGGGCTAAGCATAGAATGATGGCTACAGTGAGCGCCGCTCCCAGTACGCCTCCTAACGCCCAATTCACCTCCCAGGCTTCTTGAGCTTCTGTCACAAAAAAAAAATTAACGTGTGATATGTCAAATATCTTCAGCGTTTATTTGTTTGTCATCTTTGTTTTCATAAACATCATGGTTAAGCAGAAAAAGTCTTCTAGAATTATTTAAAATTATTTAGGTAACAACGAAATTAGCAATCTTCAGTACATCGTCATCTTCAATCTATAGCTGAGGTTCAGTCGTTTGCTGCGTTTTGCAGAACCACACCTTTACTAAAATATGTTTCTTTAGTTATTTTATTATTGCCTATTTCGATAGATTTTCTATTTGTTTAAGGTCTACTTGCGTAAAAACTAACATGGTTAGTAAAAATTGTTATGAAAATTTGTAATCGTTTACATTAAATAGGTATGACTAGTCATGTCAAATAATTCCCTGACAAATCCATAAATAGATTTAAGTAGAACTAGTGATCAAATAAGTAGAAAAAAATTAAGTCAATACAATCTTTTTATTAGTGATCGCAGTAAGCAATAGTTTCAAGATATTTTCTTATTTGGAATTTCTGTATTCTCCAAACACAAAATACGGGAAAAACAAAGCCCGTCTTACCGGTCTCAAGGGATAGTCTAGCAAGCGTTTCTAAATAAACCGTTATTCGGAGATACTTGTTTAGAAGCAGTAGTCAAAAGGCAGTAACATTTTGTATAACATTTTATTTCACTTGATTTGAACCTTACACGGAAAGAAAGAAGTGATACCCACAATTTTAAATTTGGAATTCGTGCGTAGATAATAAAGTTCGTCTAGAAATGACAACCCTTATTGGCAGATGTCAATTTCAACGTAAACTTTTTGTCAACGGGTCTTTCCATCTGACGTAATTTTTGTGTATAAACGAAATGTTATAATGTGTATTTTGTTTTATTTCCTAGACAAAATTGAAAGTTAGAAGTATCTGAATTGCAAACAAGGATTAACCAAACTATACCCGATAAACTACAATGCCAATAACAAATGCCTGATCTTATAGTGAAGGCACAAAATGTTAGACAAAGATTATAAGCAAAGATGCGTGTGTTCAATTTCCTCTAAAGTTAATCTGAATAATTTAAAAATAAGTAAACCGTGAAGCAGCGAACCTATTTTAGCCGTCCGGGGGGAAACTCTGAGTGCTTTTCACAGTAAACGTTACGTGCCCGGAACTCCATGTCTACGATCCCCAAGGAACAGTTTTATGTTTGACGCTGCTATAAATTTTTATTTTAAAAGGACGATGACGAGAGGAACGTGTTTTGAAGTTTAAACATTATTTCTAAGTAAATTGACATTTAAACTCATGCAACAATTTCTTACCCCCATAACGGGCGTCGACGAAAATTCTAAGAAAAAATTTGTAGCTGCCATAAGAATAGTCTAACGGTGAATTGCTGAACTCACCTTTAAATCATTCATAAATGTTTTTTTTATCCATAACTGTCCACTAAACGTCGCTCTCAATAATGTATCAGTCTAAGATCTCGGATCGGATAATACGCAAATGTAGCTAAGACCGTAATGATGGCGCCTCAACCTATTTTCAAAGCCAACGTGACAAAATTGAATATCATTAAAATTATTGCGTAATAATTGTATTTGAACACAAAGTTCAAACCAAGACGCCTTTTGCAAGTGATACTCTTTCAATTCGTGAACCCATCGCTTTTGCTTCTGTTTTGATTCGGTTCAATTAAAATTTAAGGGTGTATTTTCTCCAGTTAAGTTAGATCAAATTACTTCGTCTAAGTATTGTAGCATGGTGCAAATGACATCAAATTACATAAATGTACGCAAAAGCTTAAAAATAATTCCGTTTTAATTTTTAGGCGAAGTACGGCGATCTAAGCCTAAGAAGAGCTTTTGAAAAGTCATTTCAAACGATCCAAAAATTTCTCTTTTTAATGTCAAATACAAGTCTAAAACATTCACGTCAGATATACGACCCTACAGCGTACCTACTTATTCTAATAAAGCCACATAAACAATTACCCTGAAAAGTCCCAAAAGAGTGGAAAAATAGTACTTAAACCTAGTTCTTACCTGTCCTAGGAGAGAGCCTCGGTGCGGTTTCCACAGTAAACATCACGTGTTCAGAACGTCCTCTAGCATTCGCAGCGTACACCAAAATCCTCAGTTGTCGTTTGGCCCCTAGTCGTCTCAAATTCCAAACAGCTATCCCATTACTTGAATTTACAACTAAGCCTTCGTCCGCCCACACCTCCGCTAAATAGACATTTTGAAGACCGCCCTCGTAACCTGCAAAAAATGAAAACCCATTAGCCTAATAGCGTTGGCGCAATTTATTTCTTTAAGGGTGTTTTTGAGGTTTCCACGACATACCTCTTCCTTTTTTGAAGTTTTTTATAAGTAAAGGCATGATCAGTGTGCTTGAAATTACGGAATAAAAAATACGGAATAATTAGAATTCAACATTCTGGCAACACTCGAATATTGGAATACTGCAATTGACTTCTACCTGTGACGTGGATGAAGTAGCTGTTATCTCTAACAACGTTGCTTAGCCCCTATAAATGGAGCCTCCTGGTCATTGTGAGACACATTCGATTAAAGACCTTTGTAGTGGCTGTTACGTTATTAATGGTAAACAGTTAATAAATCACAAGGATTTATCTAGACACGTGGCAGCGTGGCATAGCAAGTTTAAGCCAAGAGAATGACGAGTAGCTCCGTGTGTAATATTACACGATATTTGACTTTTGACCCCTCATAACTCAAAAACTATTGTACATAGATTTTATTGTCTAATCGAAGGTCCGTATAATACATAAAATGATAAAACACATCTTCTGTAGCTTTAGGTAGGAATTAATTAAACGAATTGCTTAGTTGGTTTTGAAACCATTGTATAAACGATAAATTACAAAAGTTTTGTGAAACCTGCCCCTGTCTGTTATGACATCACGCGAAAATATTACCTAATAAATCAATATGTGGGCGTAGACTGAAGGAAATTTCTTTGAAATGTTGTAGTAATGGAAAAATGAGGACGGGTAGTATTGCTACATTATTAGGTACGGTTTTTCTATCTCAATGCTTATAAAAAACTTTTTAATTAAAAGGTAAACGTCCGGTTGAAACTGCTGTAATCTTCTTCGACAGTATTTAACCAATGGCGCCAGAGGAAGGATAATGTTTATCGAATGTATTTAAGTATGTATGTTTGTGTATTATATATGTCCATATCTTTGGCAAACTTTGTACCTACACGGGTAGGCGTATTTTAACATGACTTGGATTTCATTGGATACTTCTCCATTATGAGAATGACATAGGTTACATGTCTTTAGTATACCCTTTCAATTTTGAGTCGTCAAAGGTGTTTCTATGAACAATTACTAGTTTTCTTTCATAACGTAGACATCAAATAGGAAATGATTTATTGTACTTACTTCCGCGTATAAGCTTTACGATATACGAGTAGGTATTTATTTATACAATAACATCGAAACCACTTTTGACGCCACACCCCATAACCTGCCTTCTAAATAAATAATTATTTCTGGCAATTTCATTAATCTTCGTTTCAAACGTTTTCGCACCTTTGTGGAGCGCGGCCTACTAAATGTTGCTATTCATTAAATATTAGTAAATGCTGTCAAAATGAATATTAACCTTTGACCTGAGTTACTAAACATCCGTTGCTTGTTATCGCATGAATGATTTCAGGTTTACATTATTAAAAACTAATCATAACTTTGATATTGAATCGGTAAGGTCAATGTTTAGGTAGGAAACGAAATAATTTAAGCGTAGTTTTAATATTTATTTAAATGGCTACTAAAAATTTATATGAAAGTGTATTTAAGCCGTTTTAAGAACTGTAACTCAGTAGTTACTGGATGTGTTTATGTATTATCATGATATAATTTACTTCAGATTAAAAAACTATTTACTATTTACTGATTAATTAAGACTAGTAGGCCCGCTTTGTGGTAGAAATTGGACCATAGCTAAATATTTCAAACTATACAAAAACAACAAATAGGCTGATATAAATGCAAAGGTCAACCATACGGTGACATACGTCAATGGGGCCTATTTTCAACAAACTTCAGCTTTCGCACTTCTTATTCATGTTAACTTTAACTATGCCCAATCTCAGACTCGTACGTTCCTGTATTATCCTAAAAAAGGGTCCAAACTTGAATGTTTTACGTAACAGTTCAATACAAAAAAAAATATATTAATTGGTTTCCATTTTATCATTTGTTTTCCGAATCCTAAATAAGAAAGAAAAATAACTGATCCAATTCCGGTAAACAAACTTAAAATGGACAGACAAGAAAAATAACTAAAAAGCTGTTTTGTAATTAAAATCCTGCTATGTAGCGGATTGTATTGAAGTGTACGCTGATACAAAAGAACAGTAGAAATCTTTCTCGTTTTCCTACGTTAGAAAGTTTGTACAAATAGCTTTAATTAAATTAAAAACTAAGCAAGGACAAGTTTAAGCTATGATACGTAAAACATATCATTTTAAAGACACAATAAAATAATTTTTTATTGTATGTATGACTTGGTAAGTTAAAACATCTTTCGAGAAATCAGAATTATTGGCACAAGATTTGGTTGAAGGCTCTGCTAAAATAACATAAGTCTAGTAGTAAGATCTTACTCGATAAGCAAGCATCCGTGCCACTCTCGGTAACTATCTTAATCGTTACCACAAAGTAATATCTCCACTAATATCGCATTAGTAATAAGACTTGTTAAAACTGAACATCATTAACAACTTACCTGGCAAACAAGTTAAGTCCAACGAGTCATCTGTCAGATTGTAAACGGTGCAGTTTGAAGGAGGGTCCGGGTGTGTGGCCGGTAGCAGCGTGTAAACACACGGCATTACTTGCTGACCAGCTAAGTTGGTCGCTCGACACGATAATGCGCCGTAGTCTCCGTCCGAAGCTGGAGTGTAACTCAGCACTGACTTGCCGGTTTTCGCTTCGATTGTGAAGCGTTCCTGTTGAAGAAGTAGAAATTAAGAAAAGAAATTTGGACGACTCGTATGGCGTGTTGGTTACCATGTTGAACCAGTTTAACGGTTCCTGGGTTCGATTTCCTGGGAGGTGGAAATTGGAATGGTGAATTTTAATTTCTGTTCTCGGTCTGGCTGAATGCTTGTATATTTCTGTGTTGTTTATGACATCGACGACAAAAGAAAACCTACTGTGGGGCTCTGAGTATGTGACGTATAAGTTTTCTACTATATAATATTGTTATAGTATAATATACGTATCTTTACGGGAAAATAAGTCACACATCAGAATAAAATAACCACTTATAAGGTAACTGTTATCACAATAGTACCCCAGATTGTGTTAATACACAAACCTTTAAAGGTATCTGTTAGTCGCAAAGAAAAGAAAAATATTACGTACAATAGCATTATACATTCGCTGACATGTCACACAGAATAGAGAAGTGCTCTCAAAGTTAAAACAGTATTCACTGGGGATTTTTTGGGACAAAGTTCAGAAATGTACCTTTTTATTTCAGTCCGTGCTTTGTGAAAAGGCTATTAAGTTATTTGACATTTTCATTCAACTGATGCTGAAATCAATGTCTTTTTTTAGGTTTCTGTAGAAACCTTTGTAGTTTTGTCATGTCCGTTTGTTCGACTGTCTATCTTGGTCTTAGCTCAGCGCCGCTTAGAACTAGAATGGTATAATTTGATATGGAATGGAAATATAAAAGAAATCTATCTTTAAAAAAATTTACCTCCCTACGATTCAATTTTAATAAACATTGAATAAAGTTAAACATAAACTGTCATAATAGCATGAGATATAAGATTTTTGAAGAATTAGTTGTTCCAAAACTTAACTATGACGGACTCCTTTATTGCTGGCTTTTGACTAACAACAGCAGCGCATATAAATACGTTTATGGTTATTCCTAGTAGCAAAACAGTAATTAAGAGTAATGGCATGCAGTATGCACTATATTTAAATCATTTTCAACTATTTTAATACAAGTTAAGGCTATTTTTCATACATACAAGTTTAGGTTATAATTTTTTGGACTGAAATCAGTTTCACCTTTTAACCGTCACTTTTATGTAGTTTATGATCAACGCAGAGTTTGACCTCGACTCAGTTTTCGTTAACCTAATTACTGCGGAACTAGTTTATTCCTCTACATTTACCTTCTATTAAGATTGTTGTGGCATTCTGAAATACTTTTCTTTAAAATCTTGTGGATGAAACACGGTCATAGCCAAACGTATTTCCTGTTTCATAAGTGTTACAAACAGTATACAAAGACAAGGGCAAAATACCCAGACCGAGAACAGGAATCGAAATTCAAATTCAAAGGAGATATTTTTTTTCGCTGGGAGTCGAACGCATGATCTTTTATCGTGCAGATAATCGAAGCAAAGTTAAATCAACATTTTCTAATCTAACGTCAACTTTTTACAAAATCTTCCAAGTTTTTCCCCTTTAATGTTTCCTGATATAAATGCAAAACAAAAGCATCGCCACGCTTTTGATTCCCTGCCTGTCTGACACGGGCTTAAACGCATATACAATTTCCTTTCTGTAGTGGGAAAAAAAGAAGGATTAGCACCTTGTATTAGCGGGATAATACTTACGGGGTCGACTTTTATAGAGCCAGCGGAACTGTTAAGAATCCACTCAAAGGTGTCTGGAGGAGGGAACGCATCCACTTCGCATTCAATATTAGCTGCTTCCTGAAGTGCCGCTCCGATCATCTTCATTTCTTTTTTTCTGCATAGTGGTCTGTCTATGTAGATAAAAATAAAAATTAGACAAATGTTGTGTCATCATTGACATAAACAAAAAAACTACAGTTAAAGAATATACTGGCTTATGACGAGACAAATCCAATGACACCTCTTAATTTATAATCCGGTCAACCGCGAGGGCTGCAGTGAGTACCAAAAAAATGATGAATCCTTATACATGCAAACACAAATAGAGACATACATAAATACATATTTACGTACGAAAAAATTACACTCCTTCTAGGGCAGTAGAAACTGAGGTAGATCTAGGAGTAAATAGGCCTGTATAACTAAATATCCCGATTTACCTACCACACTAATAAAAAGGAAATCTCGATAAATTGACGACTCGAGCTCATTTATAGTTAATCGGTGACCCCGTAATGATCAAAACAACGACACAATAGGTGGACTATTTTTATTGAATGAATGAAACCCGCATTTCCATTTTCTTTCCTTTTAGTTTTTTCCTTTCTTAATTCCTTCCTTTTTACTGGTGCAGCTCGGTTTGTTAAACTATCCAAATTAACGAACTCAAGACGTTTTTTTACTTTGCTTTCATCAGTCAACAATAGAACGAATTATGCCTACATTTTATTATGTACTTTACTTATCCGTTGACTAGACATATATATTATTATAGTCTTTTGTTTTGTTGACATGTGAAACAGGTTACGGGTAAGGTTACCTTAATTTTAAATTACTCTTATATTATTCTAAGTACGTCATAAGCTCATCATTTCCTATTATAATATCTCGTATCTACGTCAAAGCACACTTTCAAATTAAAACAGCTCGCAATTTTAACAATTGCTATTAATTAACGTGTTCAATAAAGTTAATTAACCCGCAAAAGCGTAATCTGAAATTTCCTTTTTCCTTAGTACGTTCAGAAGCGCACCGAAAGGGCATTAGTAGCATATCATATCACCGTAATTATAATCTGCTAATACAGTACAATGAATTTACGCATAGGGTCATCATTAGCATCACGGTATTGGCGTTGTTGCTAATTGAATAACGTATAGACTATTGTCTTGCGTTCTATGGATGCACGCTGATGTGTATAAATATTTAGCGTTGATACACATGCTGTTATATTATTCAAAGTCAAATTAATTTGCTTCATAGTGAATTAGATGAAATCAATCGCAACCATATTATAATTAATGCGTTTACATGCATGAAGAGGTTATAGCGTTATGGCCGAGATGTTTGTGTCGGCGATAGAAGATATTAAGTATTTTTCGGGCATAAATTTACTTATATCCATTAATTCGGCACATTTTATAGCCCAAACCGCTTGAGAGATTTTTGTCGAAATTAGTATGGTAATACTGATGTATCACGTGATAGTGATAGCCTAGTGGTATAAACGTCGCGCGTCGGTCTACCAAACGAGAGTTCCAGGGTTCAAACCCCACAGCACCTCTAATTCAAAAAGTTATATGCGTATTAGATACTGATTATCACTGAAGTGAAAGAAAACGTGAGCAAAGCTAATACACCTCCTTCACCTAGGAAATCAGCACACCTAAGGGTTCTCCAAGAAGTTGTCAAAGGTGTGTGAAGTCTGCCTAAAACATGAGGAAAGCTATAAACCTTCTTCACCAAGGAAATCAGCACATCTGAGAGTTCTCCATAAAGTTCTCAAAGGTGTGTGAAGTCTGCCAATCCGCACTAGTCCAGCGTGGTGGACTATGGCCTGTACCCCTCACACAGTGAGATGAGACCCGAGCCCAATAAGTGAGACAGTTATGAGCTGCGATGATGATGATGTATCATTGGATTCATCTGCACCGAGGAAGTGGTAATAGGCTCTTTATTTTATCTATATGGCCAATTCCTTCAACTTTAACCTTACTTTTGTGGAAGGCTAATAAAAGCAGTTTTTTTTTCTATTAATGGCTGCTAGTTACTCGGTCTCGTTAGCTGCACTTTAAACTCTTCAATTATTAATAAAGAACGAAGCCCTGAATGGAATTAGAAAACCATTAGGTAGACGTCAGGCGGATAAGAAGGTTTAAATTTGAAGATAATTACAAATGACCATTAATTGGTTAGCATATCCAGTTAATAATAATAGTACTATTCTGTATTGTATTGTTAGTTGTTAATAAAAATATTAGTACTTGATGATTCGACGACTGCGAAATTTTCTGTTAGTACACTTTAGTCTTGTTAGTATATAAATATTAGTAGCCCAGTTAGTAAACGTTAGTATTGGTCTCACCCAAAGTTGGTAAGAAGATAAATTTGCTATCTGAGTACAGTTGGTCACCTCTTGTACAAGTGTACTCAAGCTCTCGAAAACTTATCATAGCGGCTTGAAACTGGAACTTACTGCAATAAATAAAGGAACTTACACACAATTTGCATATGCAGTGGCGGTGATTTCCCGTCGCCTTCCACATTAGATGCGGTACATGTGTAGTTCCCTGCTTGATGTCTCGATACGTTACGTAACGCTAAGTTGGTATTCCCTGTGAGAATCACCCCATTAGATGGGTTATGCTGCAACAGAATACCCTGCGAACAAAAAAATATCTTTACTAGCGGATCACGTTTGTCGTCAAAGTTCGACCATTATCTTTGTATGCAAATAACGGACTATAGACTTATACTCGCTGAAAGGACATCGATCACTAAGTATGGGCGTTCTGGCTTTTTGTGGACACAAAAAATATGCATAAATATGTTATAGATTCAATAGATTATATCAATTTTAATGAGATAATTATAATAATTTTGTACCCAAATCTTTTATATTGCTGATAATTTGAGGAGTAGGTATAGAAAAAAAGAAAAGTATTTCTTACATTTCTTATTGTTCTACATCATATTATGGTATTAGTATATGGTCAATAAACTGAGCAGGTGGATTTATATTAGTTTAGTATCATGCCAAGCCTAAAAATCATGCATTGTCATCACATGAGCACAGCAACCCACTGTACTTCGGCCAACTATAAAGTTAAAACTTATAGTTTATTAGCCCGTGAGCAGACGAGGATTAGCAAAGTCGGTGTCCATGCTCGAGACCAGAGATCATGTCTCTGCTCGAGACGTATAACGTTAATAAGATTGTTTTCGGTGCCCAGAGAAATTGCCAGGGTCGTCACGAGTGAAAGTATCGGTGTCCAGAGAATTGCCAGGATCATCACGAGAACAAGTATTGGTATCCATTGTAGAAGCGAAGTTGTACGGTATCAATAATAGCGCACTAAGAAAATATTGACGAAGAAAAACTCAAAGCGAATAACAAAATGAATAACCTGGCATGACATGACACTGACAGATTGTCCCGGCGGCCTTCAAATTATTGCAAAGTTTGCAGCAAGTGTTGCTATAAACAAATATCAATTAACTGCCTTAAGTTTTCGTATAGAGTACAGAAATAAACATCAGCCTAAAATATTTTTAAAAACAATATCTCAATCTATTTTAGTTAAACTAAAAGAAACTTAATTTACTTTTAATACAATTGCAACTTAATAGTGCTAAATAATTATTGTTTTAAATTCTCAATATCTCAATTCTCATAATGTTTGTTGTTGAACATGGCAACCTTAAAAAAGTGTCACCAAACGGAATAAAATATCATAATATAAACTAATAAATATACACATTTTAAATATTTAAGTGGATACAAAAATATAAGACGCAGCTAAGTAAAATAAAAAAAAAGAAATAATGATATATTTACTTTATTCTTAGCATCACGGCCACGAAAAGCCACAAATGATCGATGTCCTTTTGTTAACGTCAATGTCGACTGACGTGGTAGATGTTAATGTCAATGTCGACTGACGTGTCTGTGAAGTATGAAACGCAGTATGGCAATGTGAGTTTTATTTTATTAACTAAATTAATGTATATGAAATTCAACATTATTGTACATGAAATTATGATTTCTTTACTATTTCGTTAAATCTGTAACTATGTGAAATGTTAAACTCAAAGGCACTTGTATTAATTCTAAAACAATTGCACTTTATATTTATTAATACATAGACACCTACTGGTTGGAAAATTTTACTTTATCAAGTTTTATCTACGGTATAAAGAGTGAAAAGCACGCTGCAAAATATTATCTAAGCTGCGTACAATAGATGATCTTATACTCGTAGCTAAATAGAAATTTCTAGTAGAAAACCTTAAAAATCTTACAGGTGAGGAAACTAAAAAATTCTTGCAACTTATTACATTTTCCAGAACTTTGAAAACACAAGGAACGAAGAATTTCCTTATGCTGCTTACTTGCATACACGTTGTATTACCCTTTTCATATGAAACCACAGCAAGTGCATAACTAATTATTCATTTCAGGAATTTAATATGTTGGCGTGTTTAATATGAAGGTAAACGGTTAGTTTCAAACAAAGTTAGTACTTGCCTATAATTGAAACTTGTTAAAGGTAATCCTATCCTGCTTGAGATCGATAACAGTAGCCTGTACACTTATCAGTCTAGGATTAGTTAATCTTTAGTAGAAACAAAAGACTGCTAAAAGTTGGGAGGGGTTAGTAAAAAATACATAGCCTAATTTACTCTTACAATTAAGACCCCAACAACAGTCCATATGTGATTAGTAATTAGGTTGTTGTATGTTATCTCTAAACCAGAAATTACATTCTTAATCTCTTAAATTACATTCCTTACTTAGCATAGTAACCAAATAAAAGGTCTAGTTTATTTATGGATTAGGTATTTTAGTCCATCTACATTACATTATACATTTTCAGAAATATTTAATTCACTAATTTGACCCCGTTATCACTAGATAGTCGTAACTGTATGACTATTTTACAGTTTATAAAGTTATGCTTATGACTTTTTATGTTCGAGACTTAAAAAACTGAAAAACAATTTTTCTCCGTAATATTTCTATACGTTTCGATACCGGAAAAGTTTCAATGTAAAAAATATGCTTTTTTCCGTATTCTCGTTAGTTTTTACAGAACGTTTTAGAAAATGCAGCGGATTCTTTTAGCGCTATTTTTATGTTAGTAAAGTTTACTGTTTTTGTTCCGAACGTCAAGTTTAGCGGAATTGAGAAAGAATTATTTTTTAAATCTACAGTATTTTAATAATACTAACTCGTTTCCTTTTACCTTTTATCCTGCGGAAAAAAAAACATTTTCAGGGGTAAAAAATATTCTGGCTAGTAGCTAATATCTACAAACATTTTTAGTTTCGTCTGTATCGGTTCTGAGGTTTATAAATGTTCATACACTTGTCATTCCGCGGAAACGATACAGTTTCCCGAAATAAAATATATCGTAGAACCATCCACGATAAATACCTAAGTTGTAAACTTGTTAAATCTTACCTAAATATACGAGTATCTTATCATCGATTTTCAACTGATAAGTGACAAAAATATTTTGGTCTTCACATCGATAACAGTCCAAAAAAACATCTCGCAAATAAATACATACCACTCAAATTTTCCTGACATTTATACGAGTGATTTTTAATATTATATTTATTTTGAGGCTTCAAAAATTTTGGATTTTTCAAATGCCCTGTAGGGTTGATGTGATACTGTGCCAGAAAAGGGTCGTATCCCTGCCGGGCAGATATTTATATGGCAGGTATGTGCCTTACTAAATCTAGGATCTAACCCCTTTTGTGGTCGAAATAACACAACCATAAATCATTAAGTGAAACCATAGACTATAGTCTTATTTAATATCCGTGTCTGGCAATATTAACGTCACACAAACCTAATGCACGGAACAAGGAATGTATAAAGTAGTTTCTTCCGTGTACTCAAGTGACCGTCTCGAGTCTATGTGACAAATGGTGCGTTTTGTACTAACATATTTATATTAAAAAAAATGTTTTTTGCTCTTCTTACCCATGTTATTACTAATTTGTAAGTACCTACAGTATAGGTATTAATATAAATATGTATCTAATTATTATTTTTTTCAAAAATATTTGCAACATTAAGTACAACATTCGAATACAAAAAACTTCAGAATCTCCAAACAAGCAAATAATCATTGAATAGTAAACAATATTTAAGCATCAGTCAACTGATGAAAATTTCGCCCAAGATTATGCAAATAGTTGCAAATCAGGCAGTGCAGAACTTTGACACGGTGTTTCGTACGCTTACATTTCTAACGGGACTAAACACAAGTTATTTAGTGAAACTCCCTGAAGTTTCCGTAGACGTTAACAGTTAGATGAATGAACTATCTCACTAGTCGACGTCGAAGAGTAATGCATGTTCACGTCTGTTTCGGTGAAATGACTTCAACCAAATATTCTAGAGCTCACTGGAAAGGTCATTCACAACGCTCAACTGTTAGCAAAATTAATGCATGACAACCAAAATTTGGTTCAATATTTAATGTTGAAGGACTGCAATTGACTGCCACGTAGAATGTGGATGACGTTGCTACCATTTATAGCCTGGGTCCCTAACCTGGGGGTAATTAACTCCAGACGGGGACAAATCAGTTATTTTACGGGGATAACCAAGTAGATAATTACATATTGGGCTCGTAAAATAATGACAATACAGAAATAAGTAACTTGTATTATTTTTTTGACATTTTAAACACAGGGCATAATCAGTTTTCTTCATAGATCGCAGGGGTAACAATAATGAAAAGGTTAGGAACCACTGATCAATAGAAACGTTGTTTAGTCTCCATAAATTAACGATTAATTCGTTACCTTGTCGTGGCTACGTTGTTACTTTGCTGGATCGCTAAGTTAAAACTCTTCGTTGACTAAGAAAAAGAAAGGATTAGGGAACTGACTCTCAAGCCACCAGGCAATGAATCCTTTAAATGCCAATTCAAGCTACGGGTATTTTTTTTGCAGAAGATCCAATCTAAACATAGTTTGGCTGGTGCTCAAAAATTGTGGAAGTGTGGAAAGTATATAACATAATTTACACAACAAAATTATAAAATCAAGTGGCAGAACTTACATTATGTTCCCACACGACTTTATAGGCGGGAGGGTTGGCGTCGACCGCGCATCCGAAGTATACGTCGTCACCTTCCTCGATGTCGTTAGGGTTCATCTTGGAGCCGAGGTGAATGGTTGACTCCGGCACATCTGTTGAATTATTCATCGGTGAGACCAGCGTTACGAGTACTATGGCAAGTGGCAAACATTGAAGATAATGATAGAAGAAAATTATATGCGTTTTATTTTACCTAATACAGGTGAATGATCATTGAGATGGGTTAGTTGTGTGGTTTTATTGGGTTTTGGGCAGACAGATTACGATTATAATTTTAAAATAGGCTTATTGATTTTACAGTAAAGTTTTTTGGCATAGACCATTTACGCAAAGTAATAGTTTTTGAATTACTTTTTATGTTTACGAGTGTGTGTATAATTGAATTAAACAGTAGTACCTATTAATATTACAAACAAATTATGACGTCTTTAAAAAGTAATAATGAATAAGGACAATTGTAACATTTTAGAATAGATTTATTATTACTACAAATACGCTCAATGTTTTAAGTGCGAATTATAAACTTGTCACCTAATGTAAAGAAAAATAATGGAGACAATTCCAAAAACATCTCGTTATGTTGATTTTTTTTCAAGCTGTGAGCTATGGAGTATGTCATAGAACCTAATAATACCTACAAATGCATGAAAAACATAACTGTCCTGGCATAGTCGTGTGAAAATACTTTTTTTGATTAAAAATTTTCATTAACTAAATCCTTCAATTGCTACATGACATGGCATATAATCAAATCTACTTGCGGCATACATCCCTTACTCTATGCTCTTGTTAAGGTTTATCTTAGCGCTGCGGTGCAATGTAACGTGCACATCTCTTGAATAATTCATCGAAGCAGGCAAATGTAGGAGCGTTGGCACTGTTTTCTCAAAGCGATAAATTCCATCGCCTTGTTAGGAATATGACATAATGTACATAAAATAGGTTACGAAAGCCGCATTACCATTACCAATCTATCTCATCGTCTACAGAACGCAAAAGTTGCGGATATCTGTGAGCGTCAGTGAAATGTAGCAATAACAAAATGGCTTAAGAATATTCTGGAACACTCTCCTACTTTTTTTTTAAACGCAGGTCTATTATTTCAATTAAAGAACGTCGTTCTTGATGATAAACCACAAACCATTATTACCACCTTAGCCCATGAATAGAGGTAGGTTAATAATGACACACAAATGAACAATCAGACATATACAGATATTCTGAGTAATCCTATATTGTGCCCTTTTTATCAGACTAACAGAGTCATGTTAATCAGTTTGTCATCTAACTTTCTCAAATAATAAAATGCAGTAGAACGTGCTTCACATTACTGCAGTTAAACCACTATAACCATTCATTTGGATCAATGCGGAACACAAATACAATCTAAGTTATTTGAACTGACTCGCTCGCTTTGATTCTAGTCGAGCAAATAGCTTTGCACTTCGCTTGATATATTTCATACAATCATGCAATTTTTTAGAAGGAATACTGTTTATGTCCGATTATTTTTGTACAAAGAATTTAGTTTGATAACATCAATTTAAAAATATTCATGGGCAATAGATAGATATAGATATATCAGTTGAGTATGAAATACTTAATATGACTTCATATTAAATAATAAATCAAACGGTATAGTAATAAAAAACATTATGCTGCTAATGATAACAAAATAATAACATAATTTTACATTTATCATGGAATTTTAATTATACCACAAGTCGTAAATTTACTATTAAGTGTTGGAAAAATGAGGTAATTTCAAGCATGTTCTTTAGACACTATACCTACAGATAGATACCGTACCTTACAAACCAACAATACACTTAGCAAAACGAGCAAGATTCGTAGAAGGTGAAGCTTAAACTCATTAAGGATTCCTAGAACTGAATCGAACGTAACAAAATACTTACAATACACGTTAAGCGGCAACTTGCTTTCAATAGTTGATTTATTGAACTTGGCATGCTCTGCTCTGCAAGTAAGTACTTGCCCATTGTGCTCCTTCATAGGCGTCCATTGCAACACGGATTGCGTCTCGTTTCGATCTTCTAGATCCTGTAGATGTTTATTACTATTTTATTTTCCATTCAGTTGATACTAAAGAATAAAATTGTCACGGAAATTATTTTGTTGTCATTGAAATTTTAAGCAGTAAATTGTTGTGTGAATTCCTTGAAAGTTACATAACTTGTTTGTTTGCTTCTTTTCGGAGAATGTGGTTTTGTGACTTTATAATAAAGCTATAAATCATTAGAACTCTTGTTATAAATATTGCTGTGCTCCGGTGTTAATGATTAAACATTTTTCTTTCCTAATTATGCTTCTGTTGGTGACTTATTATTATGTATGTTGATGACGTTCCATTCTTTATTTTTTTATGTTTGTTTTTCATTATAATAATTAGAAGCCTTGTTTAGTTTTTTTGTGGTCCCATAATTTGTATAATCCATCCATTTTATTTACATTTTGATGGCATCAACCGTTTAAATTTAAACTGATAAAGCAAGTTCAAAACACATTACTAAAGGCGAACTCAAATCTGTTCAAAATGGCGTATGTAGCATTAATTTCGTCTTCTCGGATCTAAATTATATCTAGGATTAGTATAAACTACTTTATGCTGCCCAACAGCATTCGAGTTACGAGTGCCTAAGTTAAATTGTAATCCTAGTTTATCTTGTATACGAACTTAATTTAGGTATTAAAAGGGACTAAGGTTACAGGTAAGCTCTAAATTAGAACGTGGTTTTGTGGCTCGTATTGTTTAACACATCTAATTAGACAATTCGTACTGGTACAGATTATTCTGCACCAGTTAGTAAGAAGTTGTTTACATTATGTAACGGACCAAGTATTTAATTTAGCATTATTTATGACGCCCGGGCGTTAAAAAATGACCAACTCATATTGGAAAATCAGTAAAAAACGTTGGAAAAGCTATGTGCTAATTTCCTTCAACTATCGGACAAAGTAATAAAAGGTGTATTATGAATCTGTCTTGAAAAAACAAATCAAGCAGCTAAAATTGAAGAAAAATTGGTTGAGTTAGCTAGTTATTTTGTCGACGCTAAAAGACGAACCCCGCTTGAAGGGGGTTCCGACGGCATTTTTTAAAATATTAAGTAAGTGAATAATTGATTAGCATCCCACCTGTACATAAGTGGTGAAAGTGACTCGGACGGTGAGTGTACTAACTTAGAAGAAGCCTATTCACTCTCGACTTGAAAAAGCCAGTGTTGTAATTAAACGAAAATACCGACATACTGCTAAAACATGGTCATAATAATAATCATACGACGTTATTGCGTGAACAGAGTAATAACGTGTACAGAATTATGATTAAATAATTTATTAATCATAACACTTAAGGAAAGAACAATTAAGGAAAGTGTCCTTAACTTACTCTGTGCTTCGTAATGGAATCCAAGGTCTTTCCTCCGAGCCACCAGGTGATTGTAGCTGGTGGTCGCGCACCAGTGGACTTGCATAGCAACTCCGCTTTCCTGCCTACTGATAGAGGCTGCTCTTTCGACAGTATCTCCACTGTCAAGGGCCTTACTGTAAATAATAAATTGTCTTAAATCACATAATAAGGGAGCGTTCAAATATTACTTAAAGCAATTTTTGACCCCGCGTAATGCGCCGTAACGTTTTTCTGTACCCTTAAACGTTACGTAACACACAAATGACCATTTGATCTAAAAATGTTGCCATTTTGCCGAGTTAGAAGAATTATATCCCCTACTTTGTTTTAATAATAAAAAAACTATGTTACGTAACGCGTTGTTCAAACCCTTACGTAAACACTTATGTAACGTATCATAACATTTTACAAGATCCCTCCCTCCTCCTAAATTACGTTACTTAATACTTAAACGGCCCCTAAAGTAGTTTTAATCTGCGACTATATACTTCTGCATGTTATCAGAGATCTATACGAAAACTTTTTGTTCAGATAAAAATTGAAAATCATAACGTAATTTACAACATGACTTAAATTAGGATAGTTTTTGCCTAACCTACTTAAAAAAATCTATGTACCTGTGTTATTTATTTCTAAAGGCAATTAAAATCCATTGTAACTCATCTTTAAACTCTAAATGATATTCCGAACATAAAACTATCATTTAGGATAATATGTGACTCTTATCTTTAACATTGATTTTATATACTCAGATATAAGATATAGGAAAAAATATAGGATATTCAGGGTTTGAATCCGCACGAACGCACCTGTGATTTATTGAAGATATGTGCGTGTCAGAAATGAATTATCACTAGCTTTAACACTGAGGGCTATTGTGAGGAAATATTTATACCTTTGAGAACTGTAATATTCTCGAAGATGTGTGAAGATTGCTCACTCTATGACTTTATTCGTTCTGATAATCCATAACTGTCTCAAGCGCGTAATAACAAAGTCAGTAAAAATATAAGATTTTTGTGCGAAATAAGTACTTACTGAGATTATGGACTAAGTTTTGAAATTAAGTCCACTAGCGTATTTAACAAAGGTATTAAACAAAGAACATGACAAAAAATTTAAGAGATTTTAAAATCTTCAGGTATCTATAATATAATAGTAAGTCCCATTGCCGCGACTTTGACTTCTCATAATGGTTCAGCAAACAAGTAAAATTAGTTTTATTAAAGTTAATATTTATAAGGTGTGGCAAGTTATATAAAAATATACGGATAAAATAAACATTGCCCCAAAATAATATCACAATTGTTAAAAAATTTATAAAGGGATAAAAAACAGTTTTAAAACAAAGTTTATTTTCATCCACAACCTCATCGAGACGAGGCAATATCTTTCAACGTTGTAAAAAGCCTGTCAATCGTCTTTGTATTTGAAAAGCGATTTTTTCAATACAATAGAGAATTGTCAAAGACAACTGATTATATATTTTACCGGCGTCGTCTGGCGTAGAAGGAAGCACTTTCGAATCCGTATAAACCCAACAATACTTCAAACGCACATGTCAATAAAATTTCTTATCCCTTCTTAAGAATTGTTTACAAACTCTGTCGTTTTCATTTCGTTATTTATGTGGAATCTATGGGGTGGATAATAAAGGAAAGAAGAGTTTCTTTTAAAGCATAACCGATAATTTAATGTGTCTATGAGCTTTTTAAACATTACAAACATTGGTGTTTTTGCAGTTTTGTGTATTTTATTTATATTAATGTTCTCGCGATGTTCTCGATTGAAATACATACCTAATTATAATCAAAAGAGGAATAAAACGAAAATGCATTATCATAAAAATTTCTTTACAATGTTTAATATTATTTCCATGATATTTGCAAGAAAACATAGGAATGAGATTATATAACTGCGATTAAATAAGTTATTCGCTTGTAGTTAAAATTTATCGGTGGGACACGTACGAGTAATACGAGTACGTTCGTTATTTTGCGGCGAATGCAGATGCGATGTATCACATTTGTAACGCTGTGATATGTATCGCAAACTACCTACATTGTGATATTTATCACGTATCATGAAACTATATGAAGCTGACACCAGATGAACAACAGCAAAAAAATTTGCGTGAATATTTTGGTTATTATGTCATCGAAATTAATTGGACATATAGATATTGTTTATTAAAAACACTGAACGTAATTACAGTCATTTTACATGACGATTAAATTTTATTTATGAAAGTGACTCATTTGCTTATTTGTTGATTAATCACGAAATAAAAATGTATTATATGCATTTGATGAGGTTGATATTTTATACCACTAATACTTAGGTATCTATTAAGCAATAGTGTACTCTAAGATAGATTTTATGTGCATTTAGTTTATAATATCTTTTACTCGCCGTGACGTTGTCCGACTATTAGTCATGTGTGTTATACGCAAGGGATTCATTGTTACCAACAGAACGCCGAAAAAATAAAATTGAAAACCCCTAAAATTGAAAATCATTTCTACTCACAATATAAGTCGACTCGAACGGAAGTTCGTTGTGGAGGGGCTGCTCCCGTATTGTTAGCTGTACAAGTGTATACTGATGACAGGTGACTCCTGGTAGCGTTCCTGACCATCAGCGATAAAGACCTGGGTCCTGAAGGTTGGAGCTCTCCAGCAGCAAGAGTTGCCAACACTGTGTCTCCTTGGTACCATTGTATTCTAGGTGTGGGTATACCTAAAACAAATAGAAATGCTTGACACCTGTTTTTAAGTCGACATTTTTTAATTATATAATGTGGTTAGAAATGCTTAATTAGTTATATGCTTTAGCGATATCGAAACACTTTTATTCATGACACGGAAAATAATTATGGCGTTCATAATGCTAACTTCCATCGAAATCATGAAAAAATTCCATGCGAATTCACTTAAATGGTTAACTAAACTTAGGTTCTCGTATAACATGATGTCACAGAATTAGTATGTTATTATCAAAACATAGAAAAAAGTTTTATATCTATCTCAAGAAAATCTAAACGACTTTCAATAAAAGATGAAATGGGATAATCCGACAAATTAATGAAATAAGCCTTAAATTTATGAAACATCTGATAAACATGAGTAATTGTTTCGGGTCCGTATTAATTGTAAACAAAAGGAATGGGGTTTATAAAGCGATTCAAGAAAGGGTCAATATTATACATTTCCAAGTTCTGTGTATTAATTATAAATATATATTCCATATTAGTACGGTTCGATTTGTATTTGAAGAAAATTGTCAGTAAAGTTCTAAACGCGGCACCTCTCTGCGCAATTCAGTACTCGCTTGTATAGTTCGCTGGCATTATAATTTCAAACACGTACGGCAAAACGCAAATTTACTCACCGAATTACGTGTCATAATTTTTGGTAAGTATGCTACTGTTAATAATCTGCATAACAAATCATACCCACTAGTTTAAATTGCACCTTTCCTCGAGCGTAACAGTACAATATATTGTGTTTTGCAGTAAGAGCTCGACTACGTAAAATAGGGTATATATAGGTACATTGTATATTTCGAATGTGCTGTTAATTAATCAGTTTCTTTTAATAGCTAACATGATGGCTTAAAAATATTAATTTAATTTAAGAATTATAACTTATATAACACTTGCACAGTGGACACAAATCCAATGATACCTCATAATGTTTGGGCTGTGGAGTATGCCGAAGAATTGTCCATACATATTCTCGAAAAACATTACAAACTTGGCGCTTTTTAGTTAAAAGGACTGATAGTAGGCATCGGCCCTTCAACTTTATTTAAACAGTAGAATTCATTTAACCTCATTCAAATAGAAGGATTCTTTATTTGAAATTTTATGCTCACGTAAGCAAATGGCTAATTTATACTGTTAATCAAAAACAAATTTACATCTACCTGATAAATAACGACACAATACAATCGTATTTACGTTACAATGGATTAGTACCGATAATGCTCAGGCAAGCTCGATTCCAATATAAATCCCGGTTGGATCACCAATTTAAATTCGCATCAAACGATTGGAAACACCGAAAATAAAACGAAGCCGTGTAAATAATCTGTATACGTTCAATTGATTGACGGTGCTCGCGTCTGGCGCAAAAACGTGCATTAACTCATCATTATTTGGTATCCCTTTTCCCTTTCTCTGAGGGATGATATCCCTGTTTCCAGAATTGATATTTTATATCCAACAGGCGTTTGAAAGTCTAAAATATATTTTTTACATATTTAATTTATTTTTTATTTGATACCTCGAAGGTTTTAGCTGACGGATTTTGTTTTTCTATTATGATCGACTTACGTTTGTTATTACAATGTACCGTGTATAACATTTATCTGCGTTTTAGATGTCATATTACAGAGCTGATTGAAATAAATTGTGTCTTCTGGCCTCAACATTTAAATCAAATTATAGTTGTCAAATATATTGCCCGATATATTTTACTAATATACGTTTTATAAATACACGGTCTTCCAGTCCATACTAGGCCAGTGGTGAACTAAGGCCTGTACCTCTCACGCCGTGAGAGGAGACCCGAGCCCAGCAGTGGCACAATTATGGGTTGCAATGATAATGATACATTTTATAACAAAACCTTCTACTTACCTCCGTTTACGGAGCAAATAAGTTTGAAGTCACCTCCCTCGTTATATGGGCCGGCAACGCTGTTGATCTCTTTACCAAATTCGTCGAAGATCACTGGCTTACTGGGAAGCTCTGTAAAAAATGAAAGGTACATTACTGGGATTAGGAATCCAAAAGCGTAGACGTAATATTTTAGGGATATTATTTATACATTCATTCCTATGGAAGGTAGATTTTTCTTTATACAAGTAGATAACAGTTGAGATAACTTTTCGCAAGTAACTCTGTCACCTATGACAATAAATCGACGATAACAGAAACTAGTAAAACATTAATATATATTTTTTTAAGATATAACATGCAAAAATATGATAGCCTACGTCACCTCGAAATGTTATAGTAAAACATCAAACCGTTTCCTTGTAAACCGTACCAAAGAATTGGTCATACATACAAACAAACAAATAAGAGAAACGTATAAGTTTTTAAATTGACTTAAGTCATAAAAAAAATAAAAGAAACACAAGACTGGTTAAATGTAAAAATAATGGCCAATTAAGTTTGATTACATGAAACAAATGAACTTCCATATCGACAAACCAAAATATAAAGCATTTGATACCATATGAGTATACGAAGCAAAATAGGCGCTAAAGCTAAGCCTTAACGTGTCAGTAAAATCGTTGGTATGTATGTCGTTCGATCACGTATCACAAAAAACGAATCGTATTCCGTCAACTGACACATTAATCCGTCCACACAAATTTAGTTAAACCAATCGGAGCTACAAAATTATTAACCTGGCCGGAAACCGAAATGTGGAGCTCACTAACAATGAATTTAATTGTTTAGCATCAGAAGCCGCTAGCTAAATACAGAACCGAGTAAATTAGGCTCATTAATGCCAATCACTCCGATTGTTGCTAAATTACTATTCAAATATGCATCGCTCGTTAACCGGTCATCGATCGACGTGTGGGTTTTAGTGTCTTCAAATTTAGAAATTGTCATTAGATGGCTGATATGAGAGAATTGAATAATTATTCATAAAATCATATTAATATCAGAAGCAGAACTCTAAATAAAATAGCAGTTGCCGGGATTCAATATATCACAACTGAAGAAGACAATCATATTTCAATACAATGCTTTGTTACGATTTTGTAGAGGTCATTGACCAACAGAAATGACGAAAGTTCTTATGCTAAAAACCTCTCACTTTAAGTATCTCACGAGGGCAACCATTGTTCTGTAACTATAATAATTAGGGACAATGTACGGATTAAAGCGTCTTTTTTACAATATAATTATTAACCGCAGTTATAAAACTGGAATTATCTTAATTTTCTGCGTAACTTTTAGCTTCACACTATCACGATTAATAATGTTCATTCAAAGTTAGTTGAGTTATAAACAACACACATCTACAAGCACCTTGTTAGCAAACTTAATCAAAGTTTAAACTTATCGTTTACAGAACACATCAGTGGAAATAGCAGTAGGTACAGATATACATGTGTACCTGTATGGTATTGAAATGCAAATACCTTTGTCATTCGTGTAAAGCTTGGATTTCGAAGCCAGAATATTTGCTTTTGTCATAAAATTTCATTTGTATCAAAGTTCTTGTTCTCAACAGAACACTATTTATAAACCTTCGCTCTTTGATTATTCGTCCCTTGCTCTTTACTGTATGTAAGATGCTCTATCTTTTTAATTATAACACTGACAGATAGGAAATTATATTAAAAAACCATGGCCTAAGTGAGCTATGGTAGACTATCTTAACAAATTGTACTGAAGAAATCCACGAAAGTTTTTAGAGCTAGATGACGTACAGAGTAGTTATTAGGAATGTGAATTGGCATCTGAGTCATTGCGGATTTTACATAATAATACGAACCAAAAAACACGCTTTTTGTATAACATAATAGGTATACAGAACCCAATTTTGCATCATATAGAAACATAGATAATAGTAGTAGTTAATACATTTATTATTATTATTCCCTGAAGTTTTGAGGCAGCTTAATCGTTGAAATTAACAAAGATTATTGGTGGTGAATGGACACGCAAGAAACGCCTCAACCGACAAAGTAGTTGCTTGCAAACTTAATTAAAGTTGCAACTTTGAGTGGCAGGCGTTTACTCCATGCTTAGCTTGTATGTAAATATTTGTTATGACTTTATGCAAGACACTGTCTTCAGTAACTTTAGATCTCAGGAGATTCCACTTATGTTGGTCTTCAGATGAACGCTGTACTTCAATTTAACTTTGCATCTTAAAAGAAAACTACGTCCCTAGCTAGTACTTTACAGGCAAAACGTTGAAAATAATACCCAATAAAAAAATTAAAAAAAGTGAGAATACAGAAAATGGAAATACAGAAATACAGAGAATGGAATATAAAATATACTTACTTAAGAAAATATCATCTGATTCTGAGTTCTATAGTTTTCTCTAAAGATAAAATACACATAGAGATTGTTTAATTAGTTTACACCAGTGTATATTGCAGCTAGCAATAAATAAATAAAATAGATTGTAGGTACACAATTTTATTCACTTCATAAACTGTTGCAGTTAGTTCTAAAATCAAAGGCAAAGTCAATATAGAAATTGCCGGCTGAAATAACAGCACTTCGTAGCGAGTATATCTCCAACTAACAATGTAATTTATTACACCGTCCACGCGCGATAATATAGCGGACAACCAACACTTCACTGGATGCAAATTGTTATGTTAATTTGCATTTACGGCAATAAACAGTAAACAAAAGCGATCATTCCATTCCAAACGTTGTTGGCGGTATTCACGAAAACATGTCACGGCCGGAGTCAAATAAAATCAATCATCGTATAATTCGAATTGCAAAACTTTTCCGAATGAAAATTGTGTGATTTAAATGAAATTTTTAAGCAATGATATTAATTATTATGAATCATAATAGGTTCACAATTATACATAATATTCGGTGCAGACATGCAGACGTAGGTAGCTGAAAAAGAGGTTTTCGTAACGTAACTCTAAACCTTTTTCACGTCTAACTTAGTGTTACAGTAATACTTCAAGAAGGAAAATATGCTTGCATTGGCAAAGACAGGCGAAGTACATTTTCTTACACGGAAATAATAGACATCAACAGCACTTGGCTCGCAAATAGCTCTTTCAAGTCAGGAGCTTCACTTCAGTGCCTTACAATATGTAAGTGGGTTCATACTCATTGGATGGCTGTTTTATTTGTTTCATTTTTAACCCACACAAAAATAGGGGTGTTACAAGATTGGCGTGTATATTACTCGATCTAATAAAAATTTAGAATATCACTATTATTTCGAATACCTACTGGTTTTATTTTTGTTTAAGAAAGACTTCTTTATAATCATAAATTAATGGGTGACGTGTTCATAATCAGTTTTTACCAATAGATTAGTAAGTTAATAGTATTGTAGCTCCTAAGCGAATAAACTGATTTCATTGCGGTTTTTATACTTTGACAGTTTACGTGATTGAAATAATTCTTAGCTATAATTTATCTTAACCACTCTCCATTCATATTTTAATTGACTAACTAATCAATTTACTTACTTTCATGAAATATAAAGCACCCGTGCCTTGGGATAGAATTATTTGATGCTAAGATTATTTGCTCTTTTTTCTAGGTCTTTGGTCATTTGCTATTTTCAATACATAAAAAAGTCTGTTCCTCCGCCCTGATATTAGCGGGAATAAACACAGACAAACATTAAAAAGAGTAATACGATAAAATCTATGTCCTAATAAGTAGTAGCTTTTTTTAAATTACTTCAGTTATAAGTTACAATATTTCCTTGAAATCAGAGTAAATATGCACGTATATTACTATATTGTACATACAGTGGTATTTACTCTTTATGGCAAAAAGACACACGTCCATCACTCAAGAATATTGAAGTGACTGTGTTAAGGACACAAATTGAAACGGCCTCACCTGGGGCCATGCCACCCACAGAGCAATGAATGTATCTGTTACATACAGATAGAGGTAGCTTGTTACCCACTGCTCCTAGAAAC
>LGAG01000764.1:946556-962441 GCA_001278395.1 Lerema accius
TATATACTCATATATCGTATATCACTATCAAAGTGGAGACATTTAGGTACGACCCAAATATTAAAATCCCTCAATATCCCTTGACTGTTTACGTTGTAGCATGTGCCAAAAAATTGACAAACATACATACATAGGCTCGACAACTTTACCCTCCTTCTAGCACAGTCGGATAAAAACTAGCGCTTCATATTAACCATTAACCGTTTATCATTTCAAAAACATTTTCATACATCTATCCGATGTACCACTTCACGCCTATGAGTAAATTGTTGATTCACTGTTAAATTAGTGATATTAATTTTGGTTATTACATAATATTGAGATATTAATTTGCAATATTAACCCACACATGCTTAGTTAATTTTAATAAGGGTTTCATTTACAAAATATACATTATTAATAATTGGGAGATTCGCTATGTGGCTGAAAATAGACCGTAACTAATTATAGGCAAACAATTATATTGATGTAGGATTACAAAAATACTGTAAGTAAAAAGTTCCAAGCTTTCGATAGAGTCTATAAACTTTATTACAAACATAGTAATTTTGTTTCCACAAATATTCTATTTGGTCATTTCAGCAGGGATTTTGTAGAAAGTTTAAAAAACATTATTCAAGAAAGACTAAAAATTAAGCTTATTTCAAGAAATGCAAGTAACTTTGCTATAAGCAATATTTCTAGGAAAATATGAAATGAAAAAAATTAACTCCGAAATGATTTCACGTCATTGAAATTTAGAAGAAAATGGAGAGGAAAGCAACGTATTGTGTACGGCATTTCGATTTTACATTTCACTACACATGGTTGCTGCACTGAATGGCATTTCAAATAAGAAAATAACCGTTCAGTACGGATTATAGATTTCCAGTATTTCCTCTTGTGAACACGTCAAAACCTTTATTACGTGTAAATGGGCTTGGACGGTAACCGATCGCAGCTAAAAATTAACTTTAATATGTTGAAACTTTTGGTTCTATTTTTGTTACACGTATCATTTTTACTAGTCTTTTTTTTGTCATAGTTCTTTCATGGTCAAGGCTGTGTGTTGTACTTGAATATGGTTATCTTATAGGTTATTATGTTAATGTAAAATATTTATGTAAGTACTTGAATTTACGGCGAAAAGTAACCTCAAAATGGCGGCACTTCCCCCTCCACCGCGCGCGATATTTCTCTGTTCTCGTTTATTGTAAATAATTCTTTGACCCTTTAGCCATGCAGTAGTGTAATTTAGTTTAGGATGTAGACGACAGATTCGATACTAAAACGTCAAACTGTATCCCCCGTACGTTATCATTAGACTTCTAGAATTCCGTATGGTATCAAATTTAAAGACATATTCACGTCAAAGTGCAATTTTTAAACCTAAGCAATGCGCTTTCCACGCCGCCGTTTTATAAATACATGGACGAGTTTGTTGTGTCGAGATCAAACCTGCATTATCAAGTTGAAACTTGCTGACCTATAACTTCATTTCTGAATGCACAGTTCTAATATACCGCTGACTTTTTCCTCTATAGCTATCTCTTTTCTTTTCAAACAACACCGCCTTACTTTAAACAAGGATAAAAAGCTTGCAGACTCTCAAGAGACGTCAAACCGATCCTTCCGGAGAGAGGTTTTAAGAATTTCAAGAATGCATTTTTGTATAGAGGTGAATCCATTGTGTATTTATTTTGGTCGGCTATATTTGTTTTTGTTTAAATCTACGATTATTATATTACTACTACTTATTTTTCTTAATAGTTATAATTTCACTTTTAATAAATAAGTCTAACTGCGTTGAAGCTCTGCTTAGATTAATAAAATTATAAAGATAAAATAAAAATTCCATGAGATAAAATATTGTCCTGAGATACATATTTATATTCAACGTCATTTTTTGCTTAAATATTGCTGGAGATCCTTTTATTTTTTAGGTAATACAAAATAACAAAATATAGCAGAAAGTAGTCTGGTTAATCAAGAAATATATTTTTTAAATGCGCTAAAATGTGTTTATCCTTTTTAGATTTGAGCCAAGCCAGACACACAGACACACATTACACGTTAAAACGTGTAAATTAAAATGAAAGATTAAAATCCTAATATATTTTCTTGTTTGCGTTAAAGGTTAGAATTCTTTTACCACTGCTATGAATTCTATTACCACTATTACTGATTAAATAGCATAGTAATCAATATTATTTAACAAACTATTATCAAACAACAAATAACAAATGATCTAATTATATAATATTATGGTTAGATTATTACCCAAACAATCCATTATATGAAACCATTAATCCTTATCGCTATTTACGCATTATAATGAGTATCGCTTAAACTCAATGATAAACAATTAAATTATAATAATGGTTTGTTTAATATGTTCATGGGATTCATTTGATATAGCAGATTATTATTTTTGACAGTATTATGTATCGTATGTATATGATTTGCTATTTTCAAGACTGCGCTAACGTTATTGGGCATCCTTTGCCCCATTCTTCCCTCTTGGGCATCGATTTGTGACATCAAGAAAGAAATTCTCACCCCATTAGCGTTTTAATGTTTGAGCCAAATTATTACGTTGAAAATAAATGAAATGTTTATTTTATTAACTTTTTATCTCATGTTCGGTTTTTGTTGTTTTATAATCTCATATGCGTTCGTCTCATGTTTTCTAGTTCTCATTTCTCTAATGATGTTTAGAAATTCTACCCCATTAGCAAGCATTTACAAAGCAAGAGGAACGTATGTACGTGAATGAAGTAAAAACGGCTATGAAAATTTGTATGGAAAAGTGCGAGTGTTTTACGTTAGAAACTGGGTACAGTTATAAAGGAAAACATGAAATATAACATACAAAACGGTTCGTTTTTCGACGCTGGCGTAAATTTAAAAAGGCTTTTTCTATGGTACCTCTGTGCACGTGTGCGGAGATTTAAAAATCTCAGTACTCAGAGAGAGTTCACTTAACTTTTTTCATAGTTATGCAAAGGATTTACACAAACCTAAATACACACAAAGATACATAATTATTATTATCATAAGTGAAACTAAAAGATTATAAATTTACTTTCAAACTGTTCATATTTATACACTTTCTAAACACATATTAAACCAAAAAACACCACGTGAAATTCTACATACAATTCTCAAATCCTCGGTAATGAAAATGTCGAGGCAGCACGTTTATAATATCATTAAATTATACCCCGAACGTTGCTAAATGTCAGCACTTCAGTTGCATTGAATCTTTTGAAATAAATACGTACCGCAGATAGGAGTGAGGAGCGCTGTTACGACCGCTGGAAAAACTACGATAAAATAACTTCGTTCTGTATTCACCGTATTCAAATTCAATGAGAACTTTCAAAATAATGCGCGAGAAATGGAATATTTTGCGTTCAGCGTGCGGAACATCTCGTATAACGGTATTTCGCGCTGTATTTTGTCAGTCGCAGAATATGTAAAGTGACAAGGAAAGAACCGGATGTATAATTTTCAATGTTTCTGTATTATCTGTATCATGCGTCGTCCTAAAATGTAGAAATACTCTGTGCCTTTAAGGCAAAGATAGTGCTTTAAGAATATTCGTGACCGTTTTTATTATAAGCGTTCTAGTTTTTGTTGAAGATGCATAAAATTAAATACCACCCTGAAGACCTAAGCTTTGTCAAGTCGATGAATACACGACATTAAAAAGGAAATAGATTTAAATGATTTAAATGTTTACACTGAACGTCCCTGCATACGACGCTAACTACTATTTACGTACTAACCACCTTCTTTTATGAAGATAGTATCTGGGTGACGTTATCAGTAGGTATTCGGAAAATTAAAAAAATCTACGCGTGAAAGAAACGACTTTCCACATAGGTACTGCGTTGCCGAAATATCTGAATCTGGTTACGTTACGATCGTTAAAGCTTTAAGAATGTAAAAAAAATGCTTCATTTCTTAAAAATAATACATCCACACAGTGTAACAAAAGTATTTAAAAAAAATTGATGAATACGTATTTGTAAAGGCACATCAGAACGTTGGGTCTCTAGGGTTAAAACATTTTCAACTATCTGTTCATATGTGGGTTCCATCGCTATCAACCCTTTTGTTCAACGTTTAAAACAAGCCGGCGAGCAATTTTTTTCTAGCGTTCAGTAAAAATAGAATACAAAACATATAAAAATGGAAAATATTAATGAAAGAGTGTACTTGTATCACTTTGTAGGACTAAACTCAGTGTGAAAACTAGGTCTACAGAGAGATTGGATTGGCCTTGCTCTAATTTAAATAAATTGAGATAGAGTGTCTTTATAATTTATATTATTATGTATTTTTACGTATCATTCTGATAAAATAACAAGGCTGACCTGTTATGTAGGTATATTAATATTAGTATGTAAAGGGTTAAACTTTGGACTTTTTTCAAGACTAATAATAATAATTAATACAGGAATGTGAAAGTGATTTTCCTGTATAAAATGGATGTTTTCGGGCTTTGTTCTTATAAAACACAATAAAATATGAAAATGTGCTTAACGAAGAATTTCCATAATAGCTTTTTAATAACCACCGTAATTCTAAGCTCGACGCATTAAATAACCTTCAATAACAGATTGAAAATTTTTAATTGTACAATACGTTCAATGCCATTTTTCAGAGGTCTACGATTTTAATTAAAAATATTCAATATTGAGTTTGTCCATCGATTAAGGTACTCGTATAGCATACATTTTCTTTTACTTTCTTTACCGAAACAAAAGATAGTATTTGATAAAAAGAGATCCGTAACAAAAAAAAATGGCAGGCACCCATACCCATAAAATAAATACCCCATTAAAACCCCATAAGACACCCGGTACCTCCCATAAAAACATCTATACCCACGCAATCATCTCACACAAGATTATCCCATAAAAGACGATTTTATTCTGTGCAAAATAATAATTTCATCTCACTTTAACCTCTAAAATTACGTTAAAGCCAGTACCTTGTCAGTTGTAAATGACAACAGCTAAATTAACCTACATTTTAGTTAATTAAATTATGGACTTCAGGTTTCTACGTACAAAAAACATATTGTATCGTATGTGAAACAAATACTAAGGTATAATTACAGTGTGGTATTAATACTCGGGTCGAGTACAAAATATTAAGTAAAATTATAATTAATTGTTGTCCACTTCTAATGGATTTCAGAATATTATGGAACGCCGTAATTGGAACATTAAAATAACATAATATTACATCGATGGTATTGCCCACATGACTTGTGTTATTTTTACTAGACTGCATCAAAAGGAGAATGTGTTTTAAGCATAATGTAAGTATATCAAAAATAAGTATATCATAGCAGTAACAGCCTAGTGGTTTGAACGTTGATCTCTCGAACGGAAGTTCTAGGTTCTTCATAAAGTTCTCAAAAGTGTGTGATGTCTGCCAATCCACACTAGGCCAACGTGGTGGACTATGGCCTGTACCCCTCACTCTGCGAGAGGAGACCCGAGCCCAGTATAGGTGCAGTCATGGGTTGCGATCAATTCTAATGTGGATGACTTAGCGTACAGCGTGGTGCTGCTGATTAATAAGTGAAGGACGAAGTGAAGCCATGTAGAATACCTTCAAGTTGTAGTTGTATAACAACTTCCAATATTATGGCCATTGACCTCTTCGCCAATCTGCACTGCAGCAACGTGCTGGAGTATGCTCTAGACCTCAACTATTAAGAGAGACCTGTACTCAGTAACGGATCATTAATGGTTTGAATCAAATACTTTAATGACCATACTACGCTGCCGAGTGTAAAACATACTTGTAGATATAAAGCTATATACAGTTTATTTGCGAGCGAAGTTGCAACTAACTAGCCAAACCTAACGAAATAACCTCAGAATTCGCTGCGAATTAATCCAAGGCTAATTCTCGGTCGCGTGACATGAGTTCGTTCTATCGACCGTGTCGTTATAGTGGCTTTTAGTTATTAGTTATACCACATATATATAGTCCTAATAACTACGTAGGAAACTGTTCTATGATGATTGGACAATTAGAAAGACTAGTTGGACTTAAACGTTTTGAATAATCTTTACAGAAAGCCACATATTGGTAATACCCGTTTACATTTGAATCGTTTAGGTAGCTCACACCAAGAATAATTTCAATACGCATTTTGTTGTATTTAAGAGAGGCGAGTATGATATAAGAGTACAATCGGAATGTTACTGAAATTCTGTCAGTGCAAAAATGTTTTATTATGATGAGCATGTACTATAAGCACATGAACATTAAAGGGAGTAGGTGACGTGACGTAGGCTGACGTGGAAAACTATGGAATCAACTAAACTAAATACGAAAATAAATATCTATGTTGCAGATGAATGTCTACCCGGCCTTCTAGTTATTACAGATAACTTCATAATGTAAGTGTACAGGATTTGAAATCAAATTCTACAAACATTAGACAAACTTTGCAACGAGTTGCATGCCCTAATGCATCGCAACTCAAGTAACTTACGAGTAGGTACCTAAGCTAATGCTAATTTCCACTACGAAAACTATTGAGTGGCCTACAAACCTATATAACGATTCGTGCTTTAACAACATGTTTCTTAGAGTTACGTTGAATTCAACCTAAATTGAATTTTCAGTAAGCAATCTCGTCGACGCTCGATCAGCCAATACAAAGTTAAGTATACTTTGCATGCCCACTCGATTCTTTGTTGCAAATATAGAATTCTTTACTTTCTGTTTCAGCAAAATAAAAGTAAACATTTAACAGAACATTGGTCAAATCTAAATTTCGTTGTTTAGAATAGATACCTGTGTAACTAAGTATATAATTTGTCCTTATGTTTCTAAAGTTAAGAAGTACTTCCAAGTGATAATGATTACTAATAAATCGTTAATAGAAGGACAAAAAACTTTCAGCTGCTACTTGATTAAAAAATTTATGATAACGCTGTTTTCCACCTCTGAAGTTAGTACTAGTAGCCAAAAGCAACTAATTTCATTCGAAATTTAATTTTATTGCCCATTATGACGTAAGTAAAAAGTAACAAATACCGATATACAAAATATACCCGATTAATTGCTTGTATAATTCATGTAACGTCATCGAACAAAGAGCATTTTCACAGTGACGGTGTAGTGAATTTCCTGCACCGATTCATAATTTAGTACCTGCATCAGTCCACATTTGTCACATCAATTGTGACAGCTGACATAACGAATGCGTCCGTTCGTTGTCATGAGGCGATATTTTGCATCAATTTATACATGAAATGTACTTGCACGTATGCGCGTATAAAGTATAGTGGAGTAGGAATACGTCATTGTTAATTAATTGATTGATTAATACAAAAACTGAAGCTCGACTGATCAAATATTATAGGGGGGTAAAAAATTATATAGCGGTACAAAAATCGAATGAACCCAGGTAGGTTACAATACGTCCAGGCTTTTAGTTTGTGACTTTAGTTTTTTCGTCCACAAACATCAGCAACCATAGCTTCTCTCTGGGCGAAATTCGACCATAATTATCTCGTAATAAAGGTGGCATTACCGTAATTTATTCACACTTATATATATTAAATTTGTTTAATTATGTATTTGTTTCCCTGGCACATCACACTTCGTAACAGCACAAAATTTAATTAGACGTATACCAATTTAGTAAAGATACTCTAGGTTTGTTGTTTTGTAATCCATTCTCAAAATACTCTGTTTAAACAGTGGGAGATATGCTCGCATATTTTCTTAAAGGATTTATTCGTAGTCAATTTACGTTAATTAAAATTCCCATGAATAGCTCTGGCGATAAATGAAAGTATCCTTTCACTTATAACGTTATAATTTTCCATTATAAAGTCGAACCTGTTGAGAGCGAGATTCCCACGATGTAAAGACACTCTTAATGTCCGCTATTCAAGGTTCGTTTTGCATTGATGATGTTTATAAGGTCTGTCTATTCATTCCTGTATCGTTATAATAAGAACGTTAATTAATATTCATTTGTTATGTACGTATATTAAACTTTCATCTTATTACACTGTTGTTAATATTAAATGTTGAGGCAAGTGTTACAAGATCAAGCACTATTTTAGTAATTATAATTAATTATTTATTAATATGTGACGAGGAAAGCTTTGGTGCCTTTTTTAAGGATATCGCAGAGACCTACTTAAAATATGTTACAGTTAACATTTTTTAATACGAGAGTATTTGATTTTAGTAGATACACGAATAATTCGTTTGATTTAATTCATTTTAAACACCTTTAATAAAACCAGCAGTTGTCGGTTTCGGAGCCAATTAATTGTTAGGAACAAACGTCAGGTTGTTCTAAAGTTGCGCTTTTGTTTACATGGAGACTTGTTACAATTTTACTGTCCAACAAATATTGAATCAGGAAAAGTTAAGAAAGTTTCATCCAAAAACTCTGAATTTATCTGATTCAAAGAAACTTTTAATTGGTGTAAAAATGCATTTTGTAGTCATTTTTGGCTTCATATAAAAAAAAACCGTTTATATTTGTTTTTAGTTTTGCTTTGTAAGAGTAGTTACGAGTTACACTTGTCACAAAAAAAATGGTACCTACATGAATAAATGATTTTGAATTTTGAATAATTTCTTTGGTATTGCCGAAAAGGAAGAAAAATACTGTATCATGCCACATCTTAAACTCTTGCGTTACAAAGTCTATCGGAAGCGCTAAAATAAGCAGTGAGTTCTGTCACCTCTTATACGAACAATTGTCTTATTTAGTTCTTGGTTAGAACATGAACTAGGTAGTAAATATTAGTGAACATTAATAAAAAAAAGTCTCGGTGCTCAGAACAAAAAAGTGAGGTCAATATTTTTCTTTGTTTTAAGATCTGACTCTGACGTAAAGTCACCCAGCACGGTCTGCCGAACAATGTACCGGGAAACATTATCATTTGTTATTAACATTATGTTTTCCCTACCACACTTTTTTGTTCCGAAGACTGCGTATATGTTTGGTCTGTGTTAACCTTTTAGGTTAAAATTTAAAACCTGTCAGGAACTGAAACGTTTCTGTGAGACAGCTTTGCAAAGTATTGAGGCCTATTCTCGTCCAAATTCAGTTTTAAACCGAGCATGTAAAAAGCTTTCTAGTGTTACTATATTAACGATATACTTGGAATTGAACTGAAATAAATCTGTAATTAAAGTTCATTGGCCTTTTGAATGTACGACTATAATAATATCTTTATTTACTCATATTTATTGGGTAAAGAACCCAATTATCAGCACTTTAAGAGTTGGCCATAACTTAAGGCCATTTATCACATTAAAAAAACCTTTTTCACCCGTTATGACATGTTTTCTACTTTCAATATTTAATCAGTAGGATGATATTAAAAATAAAAATTGTTTATCTTAATCAATTTTTTTTGTAGATAGGCAAGAGTAAAAAAATACCATCTGCCCATTTACTAGCACCATCATCACCAATTAACAGCATAGAGTGCGCCAATTAACAGCACTGTGATAATGACATTAAAATTATATGAAATAAAAAATGTTTTACTTCCAATAAACTCTTTTATTGAATTTTCTTAATATAATAGGAAGGTATGTAAGTACCGGGTACATAAACATAAAGAAATAAATTATACTTACACTCTAATAGTATTTATAAACTTGACAAAGTTTAACATTTTTTATATGTAGGTAATTAAATAATTTATTAAAACTTAGTTAAATCTCACTAAAAATGTCTTAGTTAATAGTATTACAGTAAGTATTACTGGTAGAAACTCGTAGGTAGCTACAAACGTTAAAGAACATAAACTTATTGCAACAAATTAAAATCCTACTAATATTATAAATGTGAAAGTTTGTAAAGATGTTTGGATATTTGGATGTTTGGATGTTTGTCCCTCCTTCACGGTCTAACCGTTGAACGGATTAAGCTGAAACTTGGTACACAGATAGGTTGCATCCAGGAATAGGACATAGGATACATTTTATCCCGATTATAGGTTCCCTTGGGATGAAATCAATATTTTGATTATCGACTTTTCCGCGGGCGGAGCCGCGGGCATCGTCTAGTTTAATATAAAATAACAATTTTTGCTCCACAGCATTAATCATCAGAAAGTATCTCCTCTAGTTCTAGTAAAGAGAAATTTCTTTTTTTTTATTGTTCTTTATATTCTCTAATTTTCAGCATACTTTTGATCCAATCGTCAGCACTATGCTACTAAGAAAATAAGGCATAAGTACGTAAGTAGTATTCTCCATTTATTAGCACTAGTGCTGATAATTTGGGATTCGCAAAATATTAGATCCATATTATGTCATAGCCACATTTTTACCAATATATCACTGTAATGTCAAATTCTTTTTTCTGATTAACGTCATAAACTATCTTAGAAACCAGAGAATCAAAAGTGTCAGTACAAAATATCTATAAGATCCAATATAGTTTAAAATTTAAACACATTCGCTTATCTTCGATCGCAAGGAACAATCAAAAATAGAACGAACTGCGGGACACAAACCTTTGGTCACCATTTTGAAATCGAATAATATGGTATTGCCAGAATGGGGGTTTTAAGAACATCTATATTTATGTATTTTTTAAAGCTGTAATCCAAATTACTGATTTAAAACCTTATAACTTTACTTTTTATTCGGGGTGCTGATTATTTGGTGTGGTGCTAGCGTTTGGGTTAGTTACCCTACGTTCCGTGTATACTCCGTCTGTCATATTTAATTTTGGTGATTACCTGTATGTACCTGATGTAAAGATCAAATAAAAAATAAAAATGCATCACACTAATAATTAAAAACATCGATAAATTACTATCTTCAGCATGGCATCTACGTAGCGAAACACGTACATGATATCAATGAAAGTTCGCAATGGCTTTAGCATTTCAGTCGAAAGCTTTTCAAAGATCACTCCCTAATAACGAAATGTAACGCAAATGGTTATCGTGCACGTGATCCAGATTGCTAAGGACTGCTACTTATAAAACTGCTTTTAAAATGAGTAGCTTTATGCACCATCCAAGTATTATTGCAAGAATTGGAATTTTTAAAAGTAAAGTCATGCATAATTTTCACTGTTACTTGTGTTATTATACACTTGTGGACATTGGAATCGGGTCACCATGTATATTTTCTGTCCTTCATTTATAAACTTTCAGCTAATGTAATTATTTTATTTGCACCATTGAAAGATAAAATTGCATGACTGTATTCAGATATTCGTAAGTGCTTCCGGATATATGCCTGTAATGGGAAAATAATATTATTCGTAATTGTAATCGAAAAAATTGGGTATTACTGTTTCATGGACACGGCTGTTTGTTGTACGTGAATACGTTTATGTTTTAGGTAAATTATTTTTTATAAAATATTTTTGTTTATATGTATATTTACCTGGTAAAATAATCTCAAAATGGCAGCGCTTCCCCCTTCACCGTGCGATACTTTTTACTGTTCTCGTTTATTGTAATTAACTCTTTGATCCTTTAGCTATCCAGTGGTATAATTTAATTTTGGATGTAGACGATAGATTCGAAACTATAACGCCAAACTATATCCCCCGATTGCCCCCGTATGGCAGCAAAAAAGACGTATTCACATTAAAAAAATTGACATAAACAGATTAAGATATTAACTTCCGACCACGATTAATTACCTTCACACAAAAATCCCACCACCTGCAACAACCACTACTGGATTGAAACCAACATTTTGTTAACAGTAATTATTCAAAACGAGCAAAGTTGCTCAGTTATATAGCGGTTATAATAATCAAATTGGGAACATCATAAAATTATAACCACATGAGTTATAAATTCCTGCACGCAGTTCCCGACTTGGCAGTTCCAATTATTCAAATTTAATTGACCTTAAATATTTATTAGGCTCGTTTGAGCGTCATTACTAATAATCGTAAATACAGATTCAAAATATTCCCAGTGCGTTCACTAATATACCGCGAATATTCATCACCGCTGGATTTTGTACGTCATTTGGACGTTTTGTGTTGGAGATTTATTTGTTTTTATTTGTACAAAAAGCAGTAATCGAGCTACCAGTCAATTGTTTTTAGGGTCCCGTACCCAAAGAGTATAATTAGGATAAAGTTCCTAAGAATTCGCAGTGTGTCCTTCCATCAGTTATACATGAAAGATTTAATTTCTCATGGCATTACTTAGCCGCAACAAAAAAATAAATATCAGAGTCCCTAATCAACAGAAAACGTATTATTATTATTTTTTATTCGTATACGAGTAGTTCAAAATGTAACTTTTTTTTTGATTTAAACTCCGTTATCGTATATCAAGTCAACTACGTTTACAAGATTATATATATTTCAAAAATATATTTTGTTTTTACTCCGAAATAAAATTGAATCCCCCGCATAAAATTTATGCCTTTATTTTATCCACAATATTTTATGGAGCATCTATTTTTATGATGCTGTAAATATCTGATTACATTTTTGACGACGTCTCAAAAATCAAGAGTGTTTTGGCCTGACGTGACCTTTTTGTATAACAGCTTTGATACTTTTCTATTCTCTAGGTGTGAAAAGGATAATACATGAAACAAAGTTTAGTTTGTACCATAAGTCAAGGCTTAAGAATATTGAAAATGTATTAAGTATATCCTATGTACATCCCTTAATGGAGAAGTAACCAATGACATCCGTGTTTTAAAATTCGTCAAGCTGTTGGGTCTGTAGATCATCCCAAAAAATTAACATACATACATAAACGTACGCTCAATAAACATTACCCTCTCTTTCGCATAGTCGGGTAAAACCTGGCATTGCTTATACGTTTAAATAAGCACCAAATCTACATTAAGTGCATGTGTAATCTTCAACGGGTTCTAACAGTTTTTGTACAACATTTTCATGTAGTTTCTGTCTATCATGACACTGGATTCTTAACATTGATCGGCATTACTCATCAAATGCATCCGATTTCACTTTACGTATGTTTGATGTGTTCATTCACTTCAGATACATCCATGTTTGAAACGCTCATAGCGAGCTCATGTCAATTAGCACGTGATCGATCGGGTTAGCATTGACGAGTGCTCTATTCGGGAGTAGGAAGGGTTAATGGAGAACATTTCTACGCTTTGAACAAAACTAAAACTATTGTAGTAGTTACAGATATTATTTTTTTATATGAAGCCCTCATAGGACTGTATTGATCGTAAACGATCTGAGTGTTAAATTGGTTTTCATGGACAATTTTTAATGGTAGGAAACCTTGAATGCTTCCGTGGTGTGGAGGGCAGGTTAACCTATTATTTGTTGTCGTTATAAAATGAATCATCTGTCACTAATTGAACTAATATACCCGCCTACACTCCTTTTCGCGGTTTGTCACAGATGCCCATGAGTGGCAGGGAGTAGTGACTCTGCATGCAAGTCGCAAACTATTGCAGAAGCCTTTTGGGTGACAAAAAATAATGATTGTTTACCATTAACTACTTAATTCAGCTTCATTTATAGAAAATGGTGTAGTACGCATTTTTAAGTACTAAGAGAAATCAGTGTACTATAAGTCACAAATGGATTGAAGCTTCAAGAGCTCATGAGAGGTTTTTACTACTACTTTAGGAGAGCTAGCTTACTTAATCGGTAAGCAGTCGTCCGTAAATAATAATAGTCCGATAAAGCGTTATCCGTTAAGTATCCGTTAACGTGTAATATGCAACACGTCATGCCGATGTCGTGTCGCACATCTGAATAGACCCTAAGTTAACGAACTTTTTCTCTAGAAAACTTACAAAATGTTTCTGAAAATACTAGCAAATTGCAGTTTTACGCTTGCTTTCGGCGCCGCTTTAACTCGCATCGCAACTTGAGCTTCAACAGCTGATTTATTACTTAAGTATTTCATTCTGTTCCTACTTTGTTATCCTAGGTTGCATTCTCTTCTCGAATTCTCCTGGTAGTAAAAAATGTGAAACAGTTACCTTAAATAAATAAGTTAGCTCCAAATATCCAAACATCCAAACATCTTTACAAACTTTCACATTTATAATATTAGTAGGAGTAGGATAATATTAGTAGGATATAAAAGATAAAACGTTTCTGTACGATGTATCATCATGTGGTCTAATACGCCCTAACCTAACATATTGCTCCGTTCCCGCATTTTTTCACGAACCGTCTGCAGAGAGCGGTAAATTACATTAAACAAAAAATATGTATAGATACAATGCCTATTTGGTAAAGCAGAAAACATTTTGCCATCGCGATAATTAGGTATAATCTAGGGCCAATCTTATAGTAAAATTTGTTGAGCTGTTTCGTGCTTCAGAGGGTACGTCAAGCGGGACATAAGGAGGTCATAAGATATACTGACGACTACTAACCGGACTACTAAAATTTACTAACTGGACTAACCTGTACCCATACTTACGAATTAACAACAACTAATTTTCATATTGACATCTTTTACTGATAGGACCTAATAACCAACTAACAGTCCCCCCCAGATCCTACTCGAAGTTTGTTACGATGTCCATGGGCGGCATGGGTTGGTGTCACTGTCAGCTTGTTTGCTATCTTAAAACCATAAAGAAACTTCTGGAACTTTTGGTCTCTAACCCATTTATTAAACTTCACTGGAGCACTGTGGTGTAGGTATGCTCTAGAGCAGTTATGAAAGGATCAGTGCCCTGTAGTACACCATTAACGAGTTGAGGTCATAAGTACAAGCACATAACCTATTTAATTTTCCGCTGGTGAGGGCTCAAACTGCAATGTATAAAGCGATGTTTCATAAAAGTTTTATTCAGTATAAAGAGAACGAAATTGCCTTATGCAATTTCGAATAATATAGGTACGTAAAATACGACGTAACACGATAAATGGTTGCTTGATATTTTTGGCCCAGTTTTATATAAAAACGAGGTTCATAAAACCATAGCAGGTGTGGTGTTATGTTCGAATATTGCCTTATTATCCGACTGTAATAGAAGGAGGGTAATGATTTTCTAGCGTAATGTATGTATGTATGTCTGTCTAACAAGTGTATGTTTCGTGTCTTAGCATTTAACGCTTGGTAGTGTGGCTGTGTGTATTATTGACTAATAATATAAAATTTAACTTAGGTATGAACTTCTTATCTGTGTACACATTAACAATGCCAAAGGACAAATTCGTACATGCCTGCACTGTAATTAATTACTGTTTAAAAGGTATTAAAAGATATAAATCATAAATGTCTATACGTACTTATTCCATTGACAAATTACATACTGTAACATAAAAATTCGGCCTAATTTTCCGGAACAATGTTACCTCCGACATTTTTACAACTATAATTTTGTCGTGTATTAACCCCAATTACCTAATTAGATATTTTATGACCGAATAGAAACAATATTACTATAAAAAAGTTTTTATTATGAGTGACTGTAAAGTTGTTTTATGACATCATAAACATTCCTTAATTTTTAAATAGCAGCCACGGTTGTTAAAAATTTGTTAATGGAGGCTGTTAAATTAATGAAGTTAATTGTTACCGTAACGTCAAGATATGAGTGATGTGTTAATAGGGAGGGGGAAAATTCTTAATTTTATTTATAAAAAAAAATGAAATTTTTCTTTACAATTTTTTTGTCACTGAACGCTTCCTAAACGGCAAGACCGATTATAATAAAAAAAGTTGTGAGTTATATTAGAGGGATCGCGTATGGTTTCGAACCATGGTTGGCCGGCAGGTGCTGCTTGTGTCAAGAAACTTGAAAAGAAAGAAAGAAAGGAAAGACAAACTATGTATTATGAGTTATTGAAACGCCGCCATTGCAAAAGTTGTCCGATATGAAGAGTATTTACTAAGAGTACAAGAAAATATAAGGTCAGGAGTACCTGATGTGGAAAAC
>LGAG01000764.1:962560-1015633 GCA_001278395.1 Lerema accius
CGTAGGTTTCCCGAAGCGAAGCGAGGGCGGGTCCACTAGTCTATACTAAAAATATAAACCTGAAGAGTTTGTTTGTTTGAACGCGCTAATCTCAGAAACTACTGGACCGATTTGAAAAATTCTTTTAGTGTAAGATAGCCCATTTATCGAGGAAGGCTATAGGCCCACGGCTACATAACGTCACGCTAAGATGATTAGGAGAGGAGCAGTAATAAAGGATATTGCGAAAATGGCTTAATCACGCAGGTGGAGACTCGGGCGATTGCTAGTTTCTTGTAAATAGAGACAGCATACAATCGCAAAAGAGATCTATTAAGTAATCTATTAAGTAATAGATCTCTTTGTAGTCTAGCTTGATAGATAGTCTCACTTGAGACTATCGCTAGACGGACGAGTCTCATGATAGACAGTTGACGTTATCATTGATATCTTCCAGGTATTTCAAACGAATCCAGCCATTATTTAACGTAATGAATAATGGTCTTATTTTGTCCACAGAACGTATCCTTTAGTATTGTTAAAATGAACAAATCATTTTTGACGCGAATAAGTCTTTAAAGCTACCGTACAGGGGCACTCCTAAAAACCTAATGATAGCAAAATCTGGGGATACAGTTTGGTGTTGTATTTAGTACCCAATCTGTCGTCTACATCCAAAATTATATTATACCACTGAATAGCAAAAGGAATAAAGAATTAATTACAATATGAAAGTACAGTAAAAATCTCGCGCGGTGAAGGGGGAAGCGCGGCCATTTTAAAGTTATTTTACGACGTAAATACATTAAAAAAAAAAATTGTTAAAAAAAATACCTACAACATAAACGTATTCGTGAACAACATACAGTAGTATTCATGACACAGATATACCCATTTTTTTCAATCGTGTCTTAACTAACTTGCGAATATACACAGCCAAAAAATATTATTGGATTATACATTCAATTTATCGTGAGGTAGTTTGGATTTCAAACCACCAGGATAGTTAAAATGTTATTGAACAATATTTGGCGAGACGTATCAACTTTCAAAGTATTGAGCTATCTGCTTTCAATCTAGTGATACCTTACAATTACCTGTGGTTTTGTGGTGGACGATATTTGATTCGTCGATATATTTATAGCGAACGTAAGGTAAACTGGGACATTTGGTGTTTTTAAATCAATGTAAACTCATTTTGTGGTTTAAAACTACATAAACATTGATTGTTTTTGGTCATATTTAGGATAAGACAACATGTTTCGGTTTAATCATGGAGCTAAATTTAAAAAAGATACCTTATTATTACGTGAAAGTTATTTGATTAATATCACTACTCAGTTAATAAATTTGATTAGTATCTTAAGTTAGGTACACCTATTATTTGCCGTGTATATAAAACATAATAAAAGTCATTGTAATTAAAAGCGTAAGACAAACAAACAGTCATTTTGTTTTCTGTACTTTTAATATTGTAGCTTGTCGCTAGTTCGGAAACAAAAAGTTTCTACTAAAACAAGGTGAATTCTAAAACAATATTTACCAGAATATTCTGTAAGTTTACAAATAGACTAATATTAATGATCAAAGTCGGACTGCTAAATAATCAAAGGTTGGTAAACAGTAAAATTAAGACAGTGATTAATGGTAGAAAATGTAGTACAATTATTCTACTAAGATTTTAGTACTTGGATTTAAACTGATGATTGACTAGCAGCTACATTTCTAATGGTTGTAATCTTAACTTGTATACCTGAGTTTTTTCTGGACCTTTTTAAACCTCGTAGGTTTTGACAGAAACAGATTGATAGATAGATTACAATGTTAATGGTATAATAAATTATTATAAAAAATAGTAACATAAATTACATTAATAATAATATCATTACAATAAAGTTATTCATTGAATTAATGCTACAAAAATACCTAATATTACGGGTCTAAACTCGATAGACAACACCAATCATATTACCGGCTTTAAATATAAAGTATATAAGCCATAAGCCTTAAGAATATAAGTATAAGCCTAAGTTAAGCTAGGATTGGCTTAACTTCTTTACTTCGCTCAGAATAAAATATGTCTGAAAGAGTTATAAACTACGAAATGCAAAATATCCTGCTGGAGTAAACAACAGACATCAAGAAAGGCCTCGCGGCTGTTAATTCCGGAGAGAATTTGGTGCCTAAATAAAATAATTTAGAAAATTAACGTCGTCGCAACTCAAGGAACTAAAGCATCTGACTTAAATAACTAAGAATGTCTTGATTACACTCGTGCAGTTCGCGTAACTACTTAAACTCAAGATGGCCTAGTAACTTCGCGTCTTTGTGAGACTTCTATGTCACCAGTTTTGTTTTTCTCACTAGATATGACTAAGGGCCTAGGTTATTCTATATTTAAGGTTCTTTCTTTGCCCGTCGAAGTTAACTTACTTAGGCTTAAGTATGCGTTTGTCTTTCATCGTGGTACGATATATTTTATAGTTTATCGAGACAGGAATTACCTATTTAATTATAATAATTTAAATGTAATTTATTTGTAATTCCTTTGTAAATGTAATTTATTAAGCTTTACAAATTCTTTGGGAGCTTTTTAACACAAATTAACTCAAAATGTTTCCCAGTAGGTACTTACCATGTCAGCAAATTCTACGAAAACGGTTTGGCTTACGTCAAAATAATTTTCCGTAGGAAGGAATTAGTCTTAAAGCTTTCACAGAGCGAGTTTATTAGCAGCTACGAATAATACACAAAAGTTTAAAGACGCGTAGGTATATACGCCTATTGGGAAATATTGTTATATTACAGGTGAGTCACCCAACCTTGAGATTGTAGGTACCCCAAGCCCCATAAAAAATTGAGTATAGATGCGTCATGCACACGGCTACGTTTTATATAAGAATACGTTTATGTTACGGGTAAATTTTTTGAAACAAAGTACTCGTATAAATATGTTATGTATTTACGTCGCAATATAACCTCAAAATGGTGGCGCTTCCCCTTCCATCGCGCGCGATATTTCGCTATTCTCGCTTATTGTAATTAATTCTTTGATCCTTTAGCTGTCCAGTAGTATAATAAAATTTTGCATGTAGGCAAAAGGTCTGAAACTACAACGCCAAACAGTTTCCTTAGTAACAAAATCCCCTGATTTTGTTACCACTAGGTTATTAGGATTGCCACCGCGTGGTAGCAAATTTAAAGAGGTATTCACGTCAAAAATCGTTACACATATAGAGGATATAAGAGAATCAATATCTACAATTTATCTGATATTAACCACAGGTAAATTGTTTAGGGTTAAAGTTCATAATACGATACGAACAAAGGGTCAAAAAGTTATTCAACTTATAGATCACGTATTAAACGCTGTATTAGGGTTGCGTAGGTTAATCCCTAAGGGGTCAAAAGGTTTCGAAGTTCAAGAATCTTGTAACGAGATATACTCTCGCGCTGACAAAGTTAAATTAAAGGTGAGCTTCCATAGAACGCGGCTAACGACAGTAAGGTTACTACCAATACTTGGAGCAATATTTACATTACTATAAAGCGTACTGAAATGTCAGAATGACGATGCAACCTTTTTTGGAGTAACATAAATAATAATTATTATTGACCTTATTTTTTTTATACAGACGACAGTAATCCCCTAAGTATTATTTATTTATATGAGACTAGTTCAGACGACTACAGTCGCACCATTATGATGTCTTCAGATCAAAAACATCTTAAATTTCCCCAATAACAGCTTATCATTTGCCAAATAGAATCTCCGTGTAACTCGAGATCAGGCAAAAATACGAACCATTGGTAACTCCAAACAAAATTTAATAAATATCAATTTCTAAGAAAAATCCTATTGCCACGTGAAGTAAAATACAGTGTCGTTACGAAGATTAAGATAAAGCTTGGCAACGGAGGCTATAAATCTTAGCGGGATAGGTAGAACAGGTCACGTGGCCGAAGATTTTGATTATCACAGGAAATTGGATAAGACAACCAAAATTTTCTCGCAAACCATCAACAATATTATATCGTTTTTTTATTTTTAATCTATCGCAAAATATAAAATCATAGCGTACGTCTGATTGATAAGAAGGTTAGTCCCCTTAAGGGTTTGATCAATTTCAATCAAAAATTGTTATACATTAGAGATCCGATAAGTGATGCTTCAAGGGACCAGGAATACTTCCACGGACCAAAAATACTTCAAGGAACCAAGGATACTTTAAGGGACCAAGTTATTTATCAAACATATTGACACGTTTCTAGCAAAAGTTGTCTTATGTGGTGAGAATTTACTAAAGGTTTATGAAAATTGGGAAACGTGAATACTTAGTGGTCAAATAATGAATTAATCAAACTGTAAGGGTCAAATTTGATTAATATGGTATATTAATTATATTAATATAGCAGTATTTTTGTATAATACTACCAGAAAAGTCTTTAGTATTCATTCATAAGGACGAAAAAATTCCATTGTTAGAATAACAATACACCTAAATCAGAGCATCACTGAAGGAATAAGATTTACTCAATATATATTTTGTTAAGCTCTTTGTGCTTCTGTCATGAGAAGCCTAGTTTCCCAAATAAAGGACATGATCATAATAAAAGAGGATTTCTTTAGCAAGTACATAAACATATTTTTACAAAGAATTTTTCGTTGCCTTTATGAAATAAAATACTTTTAATTTTTCTATAAGAGATTTTGTTCGGACGTTACATAAATGACAAAAGCAGAGCTCTCTGAATTTTCTCATTTTATATAAACTAGAGCTGTTGTGTATAACGTATTAAGTCAAAAAAAGACTACAAACTTGTTCCGGTCCCTAGCTGGCAGATGTCAAATATATTTAGCAAAGTGTTAAATACACTCAACTTTAGTTTATCACAGAGTCAAAATATTTTCATACCTTTTTCTGTAACGACATAATGTTTCTACTTTTAAATTACTCAGTTAATTTTTGGAACGTTATAGAAATTATCCAATTTACTGTAACTAGTGAGAAATCGACTTCACTTTAATTAAAAAGTAACTAAATTATTATTATTATTAGAAACACTAAAACATCGGTTGCTAAAAATTGGGGGAAGGAGAGATTAACAAAAACTTTTATTATAATGTCACTGCCGCTATAATTGCGACGGCTTCTTATATGTATATCAAAATTCGTCAAGTAGTTTATATTGTAGAGCGTATCAAAGAAGTGGACAACCATGCGCTCGAAAAACATTACACACTTTCTAGTGCAGTTGGATAAAAACTTCTTGGTCTCCGGTTATTGACCCTCATAAAATATAATACACTACTTCGAACTTTCAGGATTCGAACAAGTTTCGAATCATAAAGCTACAATAGCCTTTCTGCCAAGTAATCTTGACCCAAATGTTGCTGAATGCTGAACCAAATTTTAATAAAAGTGATTCTATGAATTCCAAATCCTGCCAGTGCAATTTCATTCTTTCATTGTAGAACTAAAGATAGATTTTAAATTGCAGTAACTTGCTATTATTTCGCTGGGTCATTAATTGCTCCTATCCTCAACTTGAAGGGAAATGATCCGTCAATCAAAGCGGTTGGGTGGAGCAATCAAAGGCAATCAGTTTGCTGAACAACTTCATTTTATAGGCCACAAATCTTTTTGGTTTTCTCAAAAGTGTCTCTACTAGTTTATTTGAATGAATATTATGAGGAGCTGTTTAACAATAATGAGTAATCGATTACAAATACTTTACTTTTGTTAACCATCACCATTCACCAAAAGGCGAAGAAATTCTGGAGGATTTCCCAACAGAAGGGTATGTTAACTCGAATCTGTGTTATTAGATGTACTTAATATTTTAAAACCTTGGGATTTGTGACGTATTTAATTAGAATTCTAATAAAATAAGAGGCAGTAATGAATGAGCTTTCTTTTCATTCCTGTAACAGCGACTCGTAGCCTAGTCCATCTGTGATCCTTATTCCATTCCCGGTTGCAGTAGAACACTAAAAATTTCTACCACGAAATCGATTTCTACCCGCTTATCATCAACTTGCAAAAGAGGACTACGATACAATATTTTTGATGTTATTTATTATTGGATTGCATATTTTTGGTAGCATTAAAAATACAAGTTGGCAACAGTAAAAAATCTACCTCACAACATATTTTCATCGATCCTGAAAGCCTGACACATGCGTCGAGCCCATTTGTTACTGACGGATGTTTTGTGCCTGTCCGTCACGCTCACTGGAGCCGTTCCATCTGTCAATAGCGTTTTCTTCTTTAGTTATTTGGTTATATTTGGATATTTCTCGTATTGGTTTCGGCGCATGTTGATACGTCTATAGAATTTTTTTCGTTTCATTTCTTCTGCTTTATTTATGCCGTAGCTTAATAAAGAACTGATACAGTAGGTAGTTGGTGAAAAAATTCAAGATTATACTAGTAGTTTGTAGTAGTATTGATCAAGTTATAAGATCAATTTTGTGGTGAAAATAATTGTATTGTATTATTGATTTAGAAACATGTGCGCGGGAGTTTCTTTCCCCTTCTTTCTCCTCCATATTAAAGCACCTTTACGAAACGGGGGTAGATTAAAAAAAATTGACGTGCATAAGTATTATCATTGATATCTACACGAATAATTGATTTTGAATTTAAATTTAGAATTTTGATTATTATTTTTCTCCTTAAAGATCCCTTAAGATATGGGAGTATGTTAAAAAAATAACGAGCATTACTGAGTGATTGATATCTATTTGAGTAACTAATTTGAGTTGGTAACCCATTTAAATATAGGAAGCTCTTAGCGCGGCTTAAGTGCTCCAACAATGCTTAAGTAATATCTAACGATCTGTTACATACGTTACTAGCAAGCTAATTATTCAGCCCAAATTATTGCCGCCTCAATTAAATAGGTGTAACATACAAATGGTAGTAGTAGTATCCATTTAGTAATCTGTACGTAGGTATGTATTTGTTTATGAAATCATCGATCTGCACTTACTCGCACCTACACAAATTAATATTTGCAATTTATATGAAATGGCGGAAAGTTTCAATTTAGTCATTTCATTTTCTGGTTTTGGTTTCTCTTCATTTCGTTTATGCATATTAATTTGATAGCGCATTAATTTTTACTAGTTTAAGTTATGGCGGCGCATTGATGATGTGGTTAGTCATTTGTGGTTATTGTCCGCCCGATATTGAGATACTGGCGCAATCTGCAAACTGAATTGGTATTGGTTTCATAAAATAATCTGTGACTGGGCATTATGGTGTCATCGTAATGATTTTGTAAAATTTTTGATTTGATTTCGTGATTTAAAGGACATCAGGCAATATCCGTACATTGTTGGTCTATAAAACTAAAATCTGTAACTGCACGTCATTTTTTGGTTTATGCATAGTTGCATAATGGTTTGAGTTATGCAAGTACGAAAACTTAATTATCTACTCAAAAAACGTAGTTACAGTCTCAAATTTATGCAATCAGGAGTAGCTTAAGTTCTGCATAACCTACTCGTAACTATTCTAAATTGGCGGCGCAATATTTTTTTAGAGCTGAATGCTTGATGTCCTTTTTATAACTCAATTACTATAATTAATTAAATATTTAAGGTGATAATCTAATATTTAATAATAATTCGTTTTTTTGCCACTAAAAAAGGAAATTTCAAGAAACGACTACCGTTCTCAAGCTTCCATTTTCTTCAGAAATACACGTCTAAAAGAATGTTTTGAAAGATTCCAGGGTTAGATTGGAAAGATAACTGTTTAATTGCAGTAAAACCAACCAGACAATGCCTTTGCGATCGCACGTAATGACATCGTAAAAGAAATCTTCAGCATTTTTATGGGTTTCTTCGTTAAAAAAACCCATTTTTGTCATTACAAAACCCTTTCTAATTAAGTAGAAAATCTCTCAAGCATCCGCCCGGGGCACTGCGATTATCAACTAAAAAATACAATCAAGTATATTTCGGTATTTCATCTCAAGGATGTTAAGACCTTTTAATTAAAAAAGTGGTTACTTTTCGGGATTCCCGCATAAAGCGGCCGTTTTCTTAAAATGCTCTGTTTTCGTATTTTTATGTTAATGAGTGAATTCATAGCTGTAACAAGTGGAAAAACAGATTTTTCCTCGTAGATGGTGATGTTCTCTTGGGGTTACAGGATAAAAATCATTTTTGGATTTCATTATGTTGACAATTTTAAGGAGATATTTTTATCATGTTATTCAAATGTTTTTTCATTGTTTTGTATTGTTTATAGTAACTCATAGTGTAATAGAGTATTTAAAATTTAATGTTTACAAAAGTTAAGAGCGTATCTTAAGTTTAAACAAAAGTAATAATAATATTAAACTCTAATCTTTGTACAGAAACTCTACAGTAGTTATTATTTTGAATCCAGGTTACAAAAATCGTATGGCTACAGTGTAATTACATGTTCCAGAGAACTTTTTGTAATTATAACACAACACGTTCACTCCCCTTGCTTTAAAAATACATTTTACGTGATTCTATGCCTTCAAATAACAGAATTACATATCTGACGCATCAAAGGTGCCATTAAATGTAATTTCATTGTGCTAAGGACTATTATTATCGCAATTTCGACAATAGGCTGTAGTTTCTGGTGGTGTTGTATTATCTGACACGGGTGGAATATCGTTAGATATAATTGTATATGATTTCATGACTGTTATTGAAAAAAAAAATGAAAAGAATTTTATTTTTTTGCATAAAAACCTAGCATTAGTTCGTCACTGGACTCCTTTTAAACAGCTTAAAAGGAGTTCAGTGGTTGTAATAAACATTTTGTCGTATATTTAAGATGGACCGAGTATGGTTTGAAACCTTAATTACATGGTACATCACGGTAGGTGATGCTGTTATCGAGGTAATCGCCATCTTAGCAAATTTGTTCAGTATGATCCCCATTATTAAAGGAAGAACAAAGAAATACGACAGAAAAAGGATTGTGAAAAAGGAGAAAAGATACCAACTTAAGCCCTTTTACATCTACAGCCCTAAAGTAAATGGTTTCGTGGAAAGAAAATAGCACTAATTCTGAGATAATTGTTGATTGTTGTTAAATTAATTAAACGGATAATATTATACTCAACCATTCCCTTTTGTAATTCCATCCGAGTATCATTTGGAAGGTAATAGATATTATATAGACAACCAAGTAATTTGACCGTAACCGCGATGCCTATAAAGTGTTTTAAACAGGGCGAGCTTACGTTCTTCATGTACCTGGATACTGTTACACTTTAATTGTTCATGTTGGTATCAAGAGAAATAACAATAATTAAAAAAAAACACTTATGAGCCTTTGAGGACTTATTCTAGTGTCCAAAGGGTGCGCTCAAGTATTAAGTAACAAAAAATTTTAAGATTTTTTTTTGAGTCAAATTCAAATTCAAATCATTTATTTCGTCTTAGGAACTAATAGCTCACTTAACGAATGTCAAAACTTATACCCCTGAGTCACCCTTCTCTCCCTGTAATATACTGTACCGTTTCTCTGTACCCCCCTTCTCTCTCGTAATAGTCGGATACGTATTATACGATACGATACGATATCGTAGGATACGTTACGTAACTGTTTTCCGAGGCTGCCCCACTTACGGCGTGTACCCACGGCATAGGGAATTCTACTGTAGGTCTATGAGTGTGTAAAGCATACTGAGAATTGCTTTTATAATATCCAGTTTATTATAATACAGAAAGTAAAATATCAGAAAGTGGACCTTTTAAGTGGCTCTTTATTAAACGATAAAAAATGAACATTCAATCATATATCAAAAGAACAACATATCATGTTAAAGCATTATGTATTCTGTACGTATTGTACAGTATTCAATGGCTATAAACCCTTTAGACGATTCTTTTATTACACTGTTTGCTAAAAAGGAGCTTTTATTCAAACAAGCGGATTAGCTAAAGCCGCCAGACAGTGTAAACTATATTGGCGCTTACAGGGTTTCAAAGCCGAATATAAAGTAAATAAAGAATTAAATTCCTATAACGCTTAGAACCGTACAATACATTGTTTGAGCGCGCTTACAATTAAATCTGAAGCCTTGCGGTCAACGGTTTTTATGTGGGGGATTACGATTTAATGCCGTGTCGTCCTGGCTCAAGTACCTACCTTCGAAAATCTTTGCCAAATGTCGTAAAAGAGACGTTAGGTTATTATATTCAGTCAATTATTTGTTCGCCTATGTACTGTAATCACATCAAGTGGAATTATTAACCTTCTTTTTGAGGTTCATGAAAAAGGTTGGTATATTTGATAAGGTCGTAGGTATATTACGTCATTCAGGTACTAAGTAGCTAAACTTTTTCCAATTCCAACTGTGTTATTTGTAAGAAATAAATAAGAACATTTAAGAGATACTTACCTAGAATTTTTTAGTTACGTTTACCGACATTAAATACTGAGTATGTTTTTGCTTTATACATAAATCAAGAAAAATAAACGTAGGTGTTTCTATCTACTTACATTGTTTGCTAAATAATAAGAACGTTTCGTAATTTATGTTACATTGTTATAATAACGGCGGTTAATTAGTAGAGGAGTCTATGTAGGTTGGATATACAAGCCCCAATTTATAATTTATGAGGTTTCATGTTAAAGTACATACAACGTAACTATTAGGTATCTAAGTCTTATTACTATACTAAAATACCAGGCTGAAGTTCTTCTGTTCTGCAGCATATTAGGTCTTATACTTTGTTTTATTCCTAAGCATCCTACATTAAGTAGGTATAGGCCCCTCTTCACTAGGCACAATGGGCCCCGCAATCAATTGGGGGCCCCCTAGTCCGTATTCGATTATCAAACCACAGATAAAATATGACCAAATAGCTACTCTATTCAAAGCAATATGTTTTAATTTCAATGTATAAATTTTTCATATTAAGTAGATATATAAATACATGACGTATGAATTATGGTAACGGGGGCCCCACTATCCGAAAATACTCAGGGTCTCTGAATGGCGAAAAACGGCCCTGATTAAGTACCTACTCCTGTACTTCAATGTTCATGTACTTTCAGTAAATGCTCGTCATTTTAGATAACGTTTGCTATTACAACGTTTCAAAATTTAATTTTTTAAGTCAAGTTATTTTGGATATCACATTTTTTTAACATAATTTGTTGATGCATTTAATGATGATATGTCTAGATAATTTATCATTAATATGTCAACGTCATATTTAAACACGAAAAACCCATGAGAATACCATCATCTAAGTTTCAACCAAATTCGATCGAACGGCTTTATCATTGATGCCGTTGTATAAATATTGATTCACGAATGTGAATACAACAATAGGACACACACAACACACAACTATTAAAAACAGCAATAGGACTGCATTATGGGTGTCCTAAGACACTGGTTCACCGAATCGAAGCGCGGTTGGCCTTCCTATTAGTACCCATATTAGTATATTGATTTTTGTAACCAAAGCGGCATAAAACAAGTAAGTACTAGGTACCATTTTAATTAAGATAAAGTGTACAAAGTGTAGCTACTAGGAAAATTCTTTACTGGAACAAATTCGTTTTGCATTTAATCTTCACGCTTATCACAACGTTTTATCTTGCAAATGACTTTTTAATGTCGAAGTAATTTGATTGGTTTTAACAAAGCAGTACATATTTTAGCCTAATGCCTTTTCACTTCGTGTTTATTAATGAAATTTTAGGGGCCGTTTTGAGAATTGAAATGAATTATGAATGCTTTATGAATTGGATACAACATTGACTGATGATGGTTGGATGATTGTTAGATATTTTTATTTTATGTCAGTGTTATCCTATGTATGTACCTATTAAAGTATCCTTCGAAGCGAGAAAGTTACTTAGTTACTTTAATATTTAATACAAGACGACACCCGCAGGTTCACCCGTTTGAAAAAATATTGTATCTATCTTAAGGGAACCTATAATCGGGATAAAATCTATCCTATGTCCTACTCCTGGATGCAAACTATCTGTGTGTCAAGTTTCAGCTTAATCCGTTCAACGGTTAGAGCGTGAAGGACTTACAAACATCCAAATATCCAAACATCTTTACAAACTTTCACATAATATTAGTAGGATTATTACTGAACATTCGTAGTTGATTATCGAAGGAAATAGGTAGGTTTTCGTTACTTCCCTGTCTCAGTTAGTAACCAGTTGTACCAACGTTACAATTAGTAATTTAACTGTAGTAGGTAATCATTTTATTGTAATGAATACTCGCATTCATTATAAAATTAATTGATTCCATAAAGTAAAAGTATCCAGTGAACATGATTATATTTACGGAACGAAATTTCGATGAAATAAAATTATTTTCATAACATACCTATTGTTGTGTCTGTTATTACCTCATTACCAGCCAATAATGCCCATAAGGCAGTAATTGTTATGGTAAATGCTTGTTAAAATTATTAAGATACTAAAATGCAGGAACAACTGGAAATTATTGATATGACTCAATTAACCATTTATTATTAGTGAACGACAATGAGTAAATAATAGTACTAGTCTCTTTTTTCTTTTATTACTATTATTACAGCTACTGAACAAATCTATAGTAGGTATATTGTTTGACATTAAAAATTATGATCCATTTCGACCACAAACTGAGTTCTTGATTTAAATGAGTAAAGTTATTTGTCCCATATTTTGTGCTGGAACTAAAATCCGGGAAGATAAGTGGCAACCAAATTATTTACTGGGCTATTTATCATATATCTATTCGTCTATATTTTAAAATATTATTTATAGCCTAAAATCATAAACATGCTTTAGGCTCCGTTGTGACTGAGAAAAATGTCAAACCAGCCAATTTTTAAGAGATAATCTCTTCAACATGATTCAGCCATCCATATGTGTATCCTCTAACTTGATTTCAATCCCCTGACTTTGAACTGTAAGCGCGCTTTTCAGATTAAACTCCGAGGACGCCGATAGTTTTTCAGAACTTTTTCTGCCTTAAGAGCCGAAAACATAAGCAGCTTATGAATGTGACTCATTTAGCAGCATTTCGAACTAGAAACTCATATGTAGGTTACTCTCAACAGAAACGTTAGTAAAGTTGTTATTGCATTTGAAACTAGAATAACTCGCGAGCGAAATCAGGCCGTGCGTCGGTGAAACTTTATTGACGATTTACAAATGCTTACATATTGCCAGTATAATACGTATAGTAGACATGGGGAAGGGAAAAAAATATACCTATATTACAGTAACATACAAAAGAAAAGCTGGAAGGGATTGGACAGTCTTGGTACAGTCAAATGATGACGAGGCAGATATGCATACCACCAGAGGAGTCATGAATATATGTGTGCGGAAATGACGAGTGCGGCCAAAAATTACATGTGTACGTATAAAAGAAGACAGGGGATTAAGTGTCCATGTGATAGCTGATAGAGAAGAGTGAAAGAGATGGAAATGTTGCACCAACCCCAAATAAAATTAGGAAGTGGACAGGAAAAAAGATTACATTTTCTACCAATAAATTACGTATCCAGCTAACTGCCCTTAGAAAATCATTGAGGTAATATTCTATGTTCAGTCACAATGTCAGAGAGCCAGTAATAATGTAGGTCCTAGACGTCGTATCGATGGGAATATCTTTTGTTACCAAAGTCCAACCATTCACAAATGAGACCCAATTCGATATATCTACCAGATAGGTACGCAAAGACCTGAGCGAAATCAGTTAGGGTTAGGGTTCTAGGAATCCAATTTTTTTCACACAAATTAGGATTTTGATATCTAGTCCTACTTTCTACTTAATCCTACTGATATTATAAATGTGAAAGTTTGTAAAGATGTTTGGATATTTGGATGTTTGGATATTTGTAAGTCCTTCACGCTCTAACAATTAAACGGATTAAGCTGAAACTTGGCTTACAAATAGATCGTATCCAGGAATAAGGCATATAGGATTTTATCGCGATTATAAATTCCCTTGGGATGACTTGGACGTGTATGTGTTTGTAGTTAAAACTGAATCAGACATCAATGATTGACTGTTTTAGAATGTAACTCAGCGCTTAAAAGAAACTTTGACCTCGATTATAATAACTACTTTTCCGCAGGCGAAACCGCGGGCGTCTTCTAGTTATTTATAAATATTCACCATACATAATATATTATGAAAGCAATACGCAATGAAGTAGCGCAGTGCGTATTTGTTATATTTTTATAAAATAAACTATAAAATAAAACAAAACTCTATTAGATTGTACTACCGCGCTGTACTATTTTAATAAATAAATATTTTTTATAAAAGCAAAGCTTCGCTTTGGTTTATGAAATTTCAAATACGGCGTCAGTATGTCAAAACATCACACCATCAATTTTAATGGGTGAATATTTTATTGTAACAGAATACACTTTTAGCCTAGTTGTTCAGAGAAATAAATATTAACCATTGTTTGTTTTATGTACATTTCTAACTAAGTAACTATCATTTAGTTAGTAGTTTTTGAATTGAAATGTTTATATACATACATTAAAAGTCTTTAATAATATACATGCGATAAGTTCTATAGGACCTGTATATAAACAATGAAATATTTTTCAAAGCAAATATAATTTTAACATAATATTAATCAAAAATACTAAGAAAACAAAAATTATTTTACCTTCAATAACTTCTGATTGTCGTTGTAAATTCTATTTTCTTAATTTAGCTAAACTCCATGAATACTGCAAACGTTTATATCTACGTATTTTTTAAATGAAATCATATTAATTCAACGAGTCGACAATTAACAGCTAATGTAGCTAGTAATCTAAATGATTGAGAGACCTATTAGTCACCGGCCGACTCTAATATTTTACACATGGATAGTTTATGAACGTGGCTACATTATTTGTGGTCCATTACCTAGATATTGTGAACCTACAATTTTGGGCTATTAACAAAACGAATGGAGTTCGCTCTAGATTTATAAATGATATCAGACTTATCTTCTAGTATCCGGAACATTTAATGTATAACGCAGTTTATTATTAAGTTTCGTGTCTTAGGCAAAAGATTATCGTTTAGATTAAGTTTCATAGATGTTAACTAACCTCAGTTTTACTTTAAGATGATTTGAGCGTTTATTAATACTGTATACTTACTAATATTAATATTATTATATCGATACTAGATTTTTAATTAATTATCTGTCATTTTAAATTGTATTACATAGGTACATACTCTTCACTACTAACAAACGAACGAAACAAAAAATGAAGTTATTGTTTGTATCTAAACTTTATCTCTTTTAAACGGAGAAAAATTTCCAAAAAATCTTTACTTAGTACTCTCCTACTCTGTACAAAATTTTGGGTACTCTATACAAGTTTCGTGGATTAAGACATTATAAGCCTTCCCACCTACAAAATATCAAAATATTTCTAATACCTACACAGTTTTACTTGTGCCATTTTACGACACAATTTGTGAAAACCGGAGTACAAAGAAAATGGTTGTATCAAAGGGAATTCCAATATATTTTAAAGGAAACATTATTCGAACGGCGCCAATTCCGTTACATGTATAGACATAGTCGCGAATCGTTTAGAAACCAGAGCAAAACCAATCAAATTCCAATCGGTTGCACGTTATTTTGAATATTTTATACGTTGAAAACAGAAATATGGGATTTTAGTGTGTTTTTGAAGCTGACGAATTTTTCTTGTGAGCTTAAGCGGGTTGCATTCACATGAAAGTTTTTTTTATCTGTACAGAATTTTAGTTTGTATTTTCGACTATGAAAAAGTCCTGGTAAAGTTACGGGCAACTTTACAAATATTTTATTAAAGACTTTATGAAAATATATTGTTGACCGTATTGCAAAAAATATTTTCGTTCGATATTCCTAGCTGACAAATATCAATATCAACGTCAACTTTCTGTCAATGGGGTCAACTGTCCGACATCTGTGTAACGTCATCATAATCATCATCAGCAACCCATAACTGTCTCACTGCTGGATTCGGGTCTACTCTCACAGTGTGAGGGGTATAAGCCATAATCCACCACAGTTGCGCACGTGCGGATTCACACACCTTTGAGAACTTTAAGAAAAACTCTTATGTGTGCAGGTTTTCTCAGGTTGTGGTCCTTCACAGTAGCAAGTGATAATTAGTATATAATACGCACATAACTTTTTAAATTAGAGGTGCGTGCCGTGGGGTTTGAACTCACGAACTCTCGTTCGAGAAACCAACGTTCAAACCACTAGGCTATCACTGCCATATACGTATCTGTATATTAAACACATGGTAGGTAGTTAATTAATTTTTTACACCCTTTTACTATCCACACTTCTTTTCCGTGTAAACTTTAACTATGACAAATATCAAATTTGAAGGTGTTTTTAACAAGCGATCCACAATTGAACCCTCCACTTTTGATTATTAGGTTGGATTGGTATGATTTTACTCACGCAAAAGAACCCGGCGAAATCTCCCCGTTCGTAAAAGTTCGAAATGATGATCACATAATTATTCATCAATTTTACCAATAGGAGTTGTTAAATCTTAGCGTTTACCGGTAAATTCTAGAATGTAATCGCAGTCCTTGCTTTTACAGTAAAATAATAATATAACGTTGTTGATTTACTCGTAGGTACCTGTATTATACTCTGTGACGTAGGTTTGTGCAACATAGCTTTACCCGATGGAATATTCAGATCAGCTATCGAGTTGCGGCTCACCGACTCACAGACTGTTGACAGGGCGTTCAGTGTTGCCGTAAGTTGGTCGGATTAACCGTTTATAGCAAACTGTTATATTTTATACTGGCAGTCGCCGGTGGCTCCACCCACATAATTTTGACATTTTCGCAATATTTTTTATTGCTGCTCCTGTCCTATTAATTTTTGCGTGATGTTATGAAGCCTATCCTCGATAAATGGACTATCTTACACTAAAATATTTTTTCAAATTCAAAGACAAACAAACAAACTCTTCAGCTTTATATTATTAGTACAGAGTATAGATTTTCCTGACTGTGCCAGGTACATGAGGGAGTTAGAGAAAGAAAGAAAATAAAATTTATAGGTAGGGTAATATTTTTAAGCATATTATAAACGAAAAATTTAAAGACACCGCACATGTCGAAATCCGTCAAGACTTTTATTCTGTAGAGCGTGTATAAAAAAATTACATACATACAAACGTACACTCGAAAAAAATTACCCTCCTAATTGCAATCAGGTAATTATTATATGAACTTCACTTCAAGCTACATTCATAAAATATTCTAACACACAAGCTTTCAGTTTGAAAAGTTTTCGTATAGCTTCCGGCTTATTTCTTATAGCATTAACTGAAAGCTCGAAAGCTTCTTATCTTTTCAGAGATTTATTGCCGAGTAGGGTGAGACCGTTATTTCTGTCAACTGCTTTTTGTTGTCGAATTAATTCGTCGTAGGCTTCTGGAATCTTTTATTTTTCCGCTAAGCGATTTAATCAGGTGTACTATATTGAATGTTTTTTTATTTATACAATATAACATGGTTTAAAAATTATTACAATCGATTAAGTTACTCATTCTGAACAAACTACTTTCAGGTTTCGTTTCTACGAAAAATCACGTTGTATACTAGTAGACGGCGCATCCAATTGTAACCTTCCTATCAAATATTAGAAATAGATTAGAATAGAATACTCCTGATAGAAAAATTTCAATGTCAATATCAAATCTTTACATGTCAATAACAACATCAAAATTCTATCAACGGGGCTTTTCGCTTTTCGACTGTGTGCTAAAATAAAAAACCCTACTGCTTCAAATGGGGGACAAAAAAAGAAAAAAACATAGTCTATGTTACTCCTAAAATGGAGACAAATCCAAATGGACATACATACATATTAACTTTACGAAATTTACTTCCATAATACTCGTAGTATCATTGATATCAATCACATCAATAAGTGATTTTGAATTTCTTCAACCTTTACCCTCTGCGCGGTGGGTAAAAATTTTGATAAATTTGTAACAGCAAGCACCTTTTTTTTCCTATTACTAAGATACATCCTAAGAGCTAAATTTATTGTGGCACAGTGAACAATCAAAATATTCAGTTCAATGCAAATTGATGCAGATAAATATGTTTTCAGTTCAAACAGAGGAATTTGTGGTTTCGCATAAATCACTACTGATTTTAATTATTTTCGTTGGAAAGTTCCGCATTTTACTGCTACCAGGTTTTTCCTATTGTTTACGCGAGGTTCAGTCCTTATCTGTCGCTCAGAGATTTATATTCAGCGATTCTCTGTCCCATTGTATTTTGTACCTTATGACGTAGCATTCTACACCTATATTGTTATGTATTATATTAGTAGGTAAAGTATTTTAGTGATTTTGGATCACTTTTTAAGACTGACACACGCACGTAATATTTGGCAAAATTAAAGTTTACATGAAGAAGGGAAGTAAGCTTAATTACATATAGATGTATACAAGTGTTAGAAATTTCGTTTAGAAAAGAAAACAATCCCCACACTACCATGCGCTTCATATGCAGATTCGTCATACATACCTACACCTTACAGTAGGTGTGGCCAAATAGTTGTCGTCGATGTTTACATTTTCTACTCAGAAATAACTAATGTGTCTATAACCATTTTTTTGTGATATCACAAAGAAACTACACCTACCACATTTACAGTGACATAGAAAACTAAACAAAATGTACGAAAGAGCATAGAAATGTTCATGTAGACTTCAAACTGTTCCCAGGGGCGCTTTAGTTTCCTGACCGCTGATATTGCATTTGTTTCAGCAATTTTAATCCAGCGGGTTTCAAATGATCTCAAGCCTTTTAAGTGTGATTGAATTTTGGCACTGAATAAAATTTTATATACAAACAACATGAAATACTTAATATCAATGCGTTTAATTTTCTACTAGGGAATCACCCTCGCTTCGCTTTAGTGGACCTTTTCCATGCTATCTTGCGGAAACAAAAAAGTTTGCTAGAATAAAAAGTACTCTAGATTACGGCTTCTCATATAGGCGCAAACATGTCCAGTTTAATTTGTTTTTTTTTTACCTTTGGGTCACATTAATGCATTTCTATTATAGTCCACCACACAGGCCTAGTGCGGATTGGCAGACTTCACACACCTTTGAGAACTTTATGGAGAACTCTCAGGTGTGCAGCTTTCCGCACGATAACACATAATATTTTAGCATAGACACTTCAAGGCAATCCTTCAAAATTACACATAGGATAAGTTCCAGGTAGAAGCTTTTTCACAGGGTAATAAACGTACAACCTTGCGTGTCTCTGCCTATTAGGCTGTATCATTTAGGGTATTATATTTCGTGACTTAATAAAAATGCCGCCTAAAACATGTCCCTTATCGCTATCCTATTATTATGTATTCGAAAGTCTTACAAAACTTATAAATAATGACTTAGCAAGATTTAATCAATTAATATACTCCCGAACATTACTACACATTACTGCTTCTTTTTTATAAAATTTGAAGTAACATTATTTCCTTGTTTTAAGTCTAAATATAAATACTTCCGGGAACACACGGTTTTTTTATGTTTAAGTGCCTAAAATTATGTCCTAAATGGAGTCAAAAAAATACAGGGTGACTCGATTTTTACGTCCGGGAGTGTATATTTATTTAAACTGTATGTACACTGCACAAAAAAAGTGTCTTTATCAATGCACTGTGTCACTTGAAAGCGAATAAATTTTAGCGCATTTCAGATTATCAATATTGCAGGATAGCTTTAGAGCAAGTTTTCTAGACATTTCAGTTTGAAGAAGGTATCTGTTAGGAATAGATACCGACTTATTGTTATTCAGAATTAATGTATGTTATTGAAATAAAACTGAATATAAATATTCTTATGTAATAAACTGGCTGCAATCCATTAATGGCCCACTATTGAGCACGGGTCTCCCCTCATAACTGAGGAGGCTTAGAGCATACTCCACCACGCTGCTCCAGTGCGGATTGGCGAAGGGGTTAGTGGCCAACTCGTGTCGGAAATATTTTTCCACATTATTACTACAAAATAGCATCTTCTTTCTTAGTAATAAAGTAAATTACAATCATAGCCTTGGAATGCTTCCACTTCGTATTTAAGTAAGCGTAAAAATACTTTCGTCGCGCATTTGCTCAAGCGACAAGTTATAGTGAAATTTAACTTATTTCTCCGAAGCGGAGGGATAAACATGAGCAAGACACATTTCTCTCGTGACATCGAAAAGAACAAAAGGAATTAAAGTTTAGAAAATACTTTCTCCTTTTCTAAATTTTTCTACTTAACGACGCAATTTTGTTCTTAGTGAGCTATTGTGTTAGTGAAATGCGTTTAAGTTTAATTTATTAATTACTAGACGATGCCCGCGGCTCCGCCCGCGGAAAAGTCGATAAACAAAATATTGATTTCGTCCCAAGGGAACCTATAATCGGGATAAAATGTATCCTATGTCCTATTCCTGGATGCAACCTATCTGTGTACCAAGTTTCAGCTTAATCCGTTCAACGGTTAGACCGTGAAGGAGGGACAAACATCCAAACATCCAAATATCCAAACATCTTTACAAACTTTCACATTTATAATATTAGTAGGATATTGACATGGATTAAGCTAATTACAATATTTCAAAAATTGTTAGGTACATGAAGAAGTAGGTATAAAGTAACAATCGATAAATCAAAAAATGAAAAAATGTGATGAATAAAAAATAAAAAAAATCCAAAAATATCTTACATGAGATCCAACAACCCGTTTGAGCTGTAAAGTAGACCAAAGAAATGGACGAATACGCTCGATAAATATTAAACTCATTTTGGTTTAGTCGGATAAAAACACCCTAAAATTGAATGATATAAAGATATTATTGACCTGATTATTGATCTTTATTTTTAGTCTATTAGTCCTTGGCTTTGCAGGCACCACTAACTCAGTATTTGGATCAATTGAGACCCATGTTTGAGACCCATAATTTTAGAATTACTGATTTATGGCATGATTTATGTCACTAAGCAACGTGACTGACCTACTAATCTATTAAGATTCATAATTTTAAAAGCTTCCAGAACAATTTCAAGAATGAATTCATCAGGAAACGTAAAATAAATTATTAATAACTCCGCACAATTGTAAGATTAAAACAGAACTTGGACAGAAAATTAAATAGACCTGGTTTCGTTGAAGAGTTGAATACCGAATCCGCTCACTGAAAATCGGAAAGCTATGGCTGTGCCGAGGTCCCTGTATAAAACACAATTAGTACCCAATTATACAGGGAGAGTCAACAATGAAGAACGGTTATTTGTATTATTTGGCATTCATAGTCAAAATGGTTTTATAGTGAAATCTTGTACCTGGTAAAGTCAATATTCGGTATTTTATTCCGTTGAATTTCTGTGATATTTTTATTCGGTTTAAAATAAAGAAAAAACGTTGCTAACGGTACTTCTTTAATTGTAATTCCTTTAGTTCTTACATCATTTATAATTATGTTAAATTATTTTATTATAAGATCACCAACACACAGATTAACATTACTTACGATCAGTTTTATTTATCGAATAGCCATGTCCAAAATAATTTTTAGCTACTAAATATTACCCTTAACTCTCTGAAATAGATAAGTGAATACCGACTTAATTTGAGTGAGCTGTTTCTACAATATCTAACTCAGAGACGAACCGTCGAGAAAAGAAAAGAAAAACAACTGTTATTAATAATAACAACTATTATTGTTTGTCCCAATTATCTAAGTATAGACAGAACTTATTATCGTTCAGAAATAACAATCGTATAACAATTCGTCACGTTCAGGTGTCGATATAATCCGAAAAGGAGATACGGTTAAGGCATATGCACACAACGGTGAGCAAAGGTCTGAATAATTTGTACATAAACACGTTCAGCTTTGCATGAGATCACGTAAATGTCTGCCAGCGAGATTGTGATTCAACCATTCAATTATAGTGGCTTAACAATGTACAAATATTTAAATAGGTTTTGTTTGACTGTTAAATGCGAAAATGGGTAAATCTTATTTACTGAAATAAGAAAATAAGACTAAAGGTCATCTTGTATTGTACCTAAATGAATATTAAATTATTCGAACATATTTAAATACTAGTCGACCCGCCCTAGCTTCGCTTTGGTGTATATTTTTTCAATATGGCTGACCACGTCAACCGTCAGTCACGTCAGTTCCCATACAAACTTTAAATTGTAATAACTTTTGAAAGAGTGGACTGATTTAATTATAAAGCCAAAATAACGCGAGTTCAGGTTTATTTATGTATTTCATTCATTGTTCTGTCAAAGCAGCCATTTTTACGTGATGCTCTTTCAAACACACAGACAAACAGAGCAAAGTTTCAATTTTATTATACGAAGATGTCAAGTAGGTAAATAGATTATACATAGGAGCCCTGTTTGCTGGGTCTGTTTGTAAAACGTGTAATTCTGTGAGTTTTGCTTTAATAGTTATTCGAGACACTGTGACAAATAAAATGTGACAAATAATAACTTTAAATGATGATATAAGTATGATTTTAATGATCTAGTAAATGATAATTCAGACATAATAGAACAGAAATTAATTTTAATACGAGAGCCTGGTTAAAATTTAATAACAAGGATATGAACAAAATTTGGCGTAATATAATCAGAACCCAATTAAAGTATCTATTTACATTTTAAATATCTACTCGTATCGTTTTAATCAATTAGTTGAAAGCAAACATGAACGGTAATTCGGTAAATTACCCTAGCGTCCATAGCGACGACCTTTCTGCTCTTAATTCTTATTAATAGCATACGTAATCACTCCGCCTACTGTTTGAAGGGTTCTTCACAGGCTTGAACAATTATATATGAGAACAGGTGAAGGCAGACGTTGTTCTGCAATATATATTTACTTGTTATCCCGTGGAAACAAAAGCGTATCTCGGAATAAAATGTACGAGTAGTACCTATTGGTCAAGGCAAGTTTCATTATCTGTGAGATAGACACAAGCCTCATGTCATGCTTAAACAGTTGTCCCATTTGGACGACCGACGGGTTCCGAAAAATTGATCAGTAGGGGATCGTATGTCACTCAAAGAATTATATAACTTTTTCGTTAAATCATAAAAAATTTCGCAACATTTATGTAAAAAATCCAATGATGTTTTACATCACAAGTTAAATCGACTCAAATAATTACGTACTTTCAGCTATGCTCGCATAAAACACAAAGTGTGAAATTATACAAAATTATACGCTACAAAAAATCGAGCCCTGATTCGCTGACGGTACAAGCTTTCCCTCCATAATACGAACACGAAACAACTGACAAGCGCATTAATAAAAGTTTCGTGACTTCGCTGGCCACTGGCAAAACTCAAATATTATGCTTCATTCAGCTCATTTAGAATTCAGAGCGTGTTGTGGCCGTCCCAGTGTTATGTCACATCGTATAATGCATGGATAGCTTTCGGGTAATATTAGGATACTTTATATCTAAACTTTTGACCGTCTACAGCCGTCCTTATTCGATTTATAAGGTCGCGACAGGGTATTTTATTACTGTGATTTAATGATAAAAGCAAAGGTCACTCATGTTAATCAAAGGACGAGATCTTTGGACGAAAACCTTGGTTGTAAGAGTAATGAATAATGTGACGTGTTAATTAATTTTTCATAAAAGTAATTACAATATTATAATTGTTTTTATGTTCAGAAATGGATAAGTAGGGACGTTTGATGGTAAGTATTTATAATTTCCCTAAACGTTCGCGTTAATAATATTTGTAATCAGTATGTACAGTAGTATAACTGTTATATAATGATTTCTACACATTTGTATTGCAAGAAAATAGTTTTTTCAGCGCTTTCCATGACGGTTTTGTTCAACTTATTATGAACTAATTCAAATAAGTCCTCGGTTGCTTTTATACGGATTTTTAATGAGTTAAAATACACTTTATAACTAAACTAGAAGACAAGGCAGACATTTTTCCGCGCCATATTTTATCTCTTAGTTCTATTCTTCAGGTACTCCCAACCTTAAATTTTCATATACCTTCAGTAAAATCTTGTCATTTTGGAAAACTTTTACTATGAGACACGTAGCAAGTTCCTTTAAGTATTTCGACACCAACCTACCAGATCTACGAGTAGCTGTCCTAAAATAGATTCGGTCTCGCTTACATCACATTTTATTTATTAAAATCGGTCTACTCGTTCAATTCATTGAAATACACACGTACTCTATGATTTATACCCTAAGGTTTTGTATACATAGATTACATGTTGTTTGTTTTAGTAGATGGTATCGTACATAATATATTTACAGTTAGGAATTTAGTTTTCCAAATAAATTGCGTCAACGACCTTGAAATAGAAAGACAAAGTTTCTCAACTCAAAGCTCATTTATTACAGTTTCAGTAATTCAAAACTAGAGTTTCACCTTTTAAGATTACTTATCTATCTTTGTGTTTAAATTGAACCTCTAAAATGGATTCTAAATTTGAAATTTAACATGCAACCAAAAAATGAAAATTATTAGTTTTTTTAATGTATGTAGTAAAATTATTTAATAATCAAACATTATGACGCCTTCACTTCTATATAGCTATGGTTTGTCATGACACGTTATCCTAATCATAGAAAAATGCTTAGTAAGTTTTTAGTAGCAAGCAACTTAGTTGTATTATTCATAGGCTTTTGACAAGACCTAATTGGTACGAGCAGAAAAATCGAATGAGAAAATCACAAATATCGTTGCGAGTTATGAATGATGTCATCAAGAAATTAAGGGTTTGTCAACCAATAAGACTTAAGTAAATACAGAATATAGTTCAAATAAAAAGGCAATGTCCTCACATTACTGGTAAAAACTTTCCGTTTCGGTCTGCAGAGTATGAAAGGCTTCAAGAAATATCAAACATTAAAAGTAAGAAATTAATTTATAAATTATTTTAGATTCCCTTTAACGAAGTAGTTGGAAAATTGTTTCTATACAAAAACTTGAATGTTGAAAATGTTCACAAGTTATCGTTATAAAAGTAATATTGAGTAAATTAGTTGTAATACGATATTACCTAAATTAAGTAAGTTACTTAGCTTTTAGTTATTTATATACAAAATTATTTGTGTTAAAGCGAAGTTCAATTTTAGATAAATATTTCATCAAAAACTGACGGTCTAATTTCGTACTCAAAATTAAAAGTTTGCAGAAGAAATTAATAATTAAAACTGTTAGGTAGCTGTAGAACAGACTATAACAAAGTACACAACTCATCTGGGCATCTACAAAATTATCTGACCTCAGACATGATCCACATCACATCAACATCGCGACATCTACCGGATGTGTGTGTGATAAAAACAGTTTAGTCATCGTGATAAAGTAATCTATATTAATAATTTCGTGCAGGGGTACGGTACACTCGATCGAAACCTTATATGAATGACAAAACATAAAAAATAATGAATTCGAGTCGACAACATATTCGCAAAATTCGGATTTTGGAGTATTTCGTTAAATTGTTATGGCACTGACAAACAAACCGCAGTCGCCATTTTAGTTAGATGACAAACGTTCCGTTTCACATATAAATAAAATGATCTGTAATGAAACTTATGTGGCAGACGAAATTTTTCGCGAGCGAAGCCGCGGGCAACAGCTAGTAACACTAATTACTAGTCTTAAGAGTCTCTGAGCTAGGTCTTGACTGAAAGACATAAACCCCAAAAAAGATTTTAAATGCTACACTTACTTGAAATAACAGTGTTCTGTGTTCCTGCAGAGGGGCAAGTCGCGAGCGCGAGGGACAGAAACGCCAACAAAGTACGAGTAAACCCGTCCGCGGACATCGCGCTACCCTCTAGCGGACATCGGACCGATTACGAAGTGTCTGCACGATGTGGTACGTCACTATCGTATGAAACGTTCGGCGCGTTTCCGATGTCAATTGACGGGCGATTTTTCGGTTTCGTCACAACCTGAAACAAATGAAATATCATTAAAATATTTCACAGAGCAAGGAAGTACCTACATTTCTTTCGTGGAATATTTTCGGTATATTGTGATGTAATCAAACCTTGCCCTTTTTTCTAGGTCTTTGATCTTGTCTTAATTAGAAATCACACGTACACCGATAAATGAAATGTTTTGGCTTATCTAGAACTATCATAACTTAGAGACCCAGTCGCACTTTTGAGAGCATATTATAGCAGTAACTAATTCAATTAAATATCTTTATAATTGATAAAACATCCGTAATTGATAAAAGAAATATTATGTTTAAATTTATTCCCAGCCCTAAAATAAATATGTAGCCATGTTTCGAGTGACAAAGTGCAAGTTTAAAAGACGAAAATAATTGAGAATAGCATTGTCATAAGGAATACAACTCTATACAACCCTATTGTATAAAAGCAACGTATATGTTTCAACTCTATGACTCTATCATTACAAAATTCAAAGTAAACTATTTTATGTATAACTTTTTACCATAAGTGACCTGTCAGTAGAAAACGACCATTTAACTTTTAAATGACTTTGTGAAGCACTAAATATAAAATTGTATTTCTAAGAAAACGAAACTACGTCTCGATGTAAATTAAAATTATCGATTTTTTCAGCTCAGTTACTTTACAAATTTATTTCGTAATAGTGTTGAGATTTATAGTAATTTGGGGCCGCATATTTCAATTCGGTTCTGCAATAATCAAAATGTAGATAGAGTTAATTAGGTAATCGGATTTTGAAATAGGAGTCACGTTGCGTGAAATTAGAATAATTTCGCTTTGCGAAATAATATGGACTGAAATTAAAAATAAGTACATTTAATATTCTCTCCTGTTATTTTACAAAAAGCAAAGTCTTTCAATATTAAATAATCATTTAAAAATGAATGTATAAATAGAAAATAAAAAGTAGAACCCGTAATAATTTGGGAGCATATTTATCCACATTAAACGCTAACACACTCATACCCCCGCAGTAGTATTCCCTATGTCGCGGGTGGCATGGACGACACAATTAACACATCACTAACACACACCCGAGATCAAACATCTATCTGTCACATAAATATCTACCCCGGCCGGGAGTCGAACCCGGCACCCCTCGTTTCGCAGGCTGGGTCACTCCTAGGCTACGGGATCGTCAAACATTAGTTATTGTTATGTAAATAAATAATTACAAGTGCCCTAACTATTATAGGTGGCCTAGTAATTAGTAATAGTGCCGCACACCTGTCTATTACTAAAATTATCAATATCTTTTGTCGACCCTCCCAAACGATTTTGAAGGTCGTTCCAAAACGATGATTCAATATTTCTTCCGTAACCTTCATTTGGAACTGCTAAATTGAAATATATATTCCCGTCTATTCACATAAGATTGATTAGGGGAATAAATTGTTTCCATACCCAGACACGCTTATGGAGACGTTATGACTGAGTAAAAGAATATTGCTTGGCTTCATAAAAAATTAGATCGCATTACACGATCGTTCCAAACTGATTGTGAAGGGGATGCCTTACGATATGATGACAACTTTTTTTAAACAGCTGACAAACCAGCGAATGAACTATGTGATAGTAAGTGGTCTTCGACACCGAATAATCGATAATTTAAATAATGTTTTTGTTGGAAACAAAGTGTTAAATTTTATACTAGTTGAAATTCCCAAGTCTTAAAGTTACTGACGAATACTTTTATAGGCATTTTGAAACTGGTTTTATTTAACTGATAACAGAAAGTTATTTGAATAAAATATGATTTTATCCATGACATAACAACTGCCCGACGTAAGCGGGATATATTCAGTGATCGGTAGCTATTCGAGTTTAGATAAAGACATTTTTGGGCTCACAGCGGCTTACACGGGCGTGACGAGTAGAGATATTTACAAGATATTCCTTCAAATTCTGCCGGCATCCCGTAAACTTTGAAGTACTCAATGTATCCCGGATTTACCGTACCCCCATTTACTCCTTATGACACTTCAACATCCCTACTCAAATAAAAACAACGTGAAATGTATTTGACGGCCCGACCGGCCTTTTTCACTTGCAATTCTTTTCGCAGTTCGGCACTCGAGATTTTATTTGATAAAACCCTGAGTTGAGGGTCTTTAATTATCATAATGCGAAGGTTTATTTATCGTTATCGTATATTTTTGATGTGGGTACACGGTGACTGATAAAATTAATTTATTGAGCCTTCATTACGTAGGTCCAATTCTGAGCTTTCGTTTAAATAAAGCGCGGATTCTTCAGCGGATACCTCTTTATATCTAAAGGTAAGTTAATTATCTATGTTTAGGTACATATTTCTCTGCGTTTATGTTTTAAATAAGGTAGGTATTATTAATTTACAGTTTTTAGAGGATTAATTGGAAGTATATGAGACCGATCCCATAATAGAACGACTGTAACTTATTTATCATCGTAGGAAGCAATCAAGTATTATGTACTGCACTTTTTAAAGATTAAAAAAAATTTTAGGTACGCGTTGTTCGAAAACTTATGTAGCGGATCACAACAGTGTATAAGACCCCCCTTCCCCAAATTGCGTTACGTTATAGTTGAAAGGCCATATATTAAATTTCGTCACTGACTATTACAACTACTAGTCAATATGTAGGCTATAACATGGTAGGCTTTGGCATACAAACTAAGTATTACCTGCCAGACTTATATTAATCAAAACTACTCACGCGAAACACACCTCATCGTAACCGCACATCACACTTCACTATAACAATAACAATAAACTATAGAAACTTAAACCAAGCTAAATAAAAACAACAAAAGCGAAAAGCTCGCAAGGAATTTCTCGCTAAGTAGTGGGGAGAACGTACAAAAAGAATAGTGGCGTAAAATGCTTGAAACCTTCATAACTCCACATGCCATTAAGAAAAATGAAACGTATAACCGTATGAAGTACTTGAAACTGATCTCTATTGTCAAGTTTAAAGCGACGTGCCACAGGCGTTGGGAACATGAAAGACACCTTACATAAAACTGAGATAGCTATCGTCTTTATGCTCCCCTAGGTGCATACCCTGGCTGAATCAAGTCTGGACTCAAATCACCCTCATTTACTAAGGAATTAATTTCACAAAGTCAACAGCAAGTCCAACATCAAGATTAACGGATGAACCCTTCCGCTGGTGCGGGGTAAAACGGATTATTATAAATGGACCATCTAGATAAGTTTGACTGACTCACGCTATTTTTCCTTTTCCTCGCGAAGCAACTTCGCTAAGTAGCCATTAAGCTATATTAAGTAAGTAGAAAGTAGACGATGAGAGTATTCTCTCATCGTAGTAGAGAGGATTTAGGTATTTTCGGGACTGAAGTTTTGAACTGGATTCTCAGAGACAAGAGATTAAATGTTCTTTAAGACTTAATGTAACAATATGTTGTAGCAAAATTAAATTATAAACATTCTTTAGGTAATCATACAGTCGTAAAAAAAGCGAATTATTATAACGTCAAATTCGCTTCAGCTAAAAGAATTATCTTAGTTTTTTACACATCAGCAGCCCTACTTAGTCGTGTTATCTGGACACTTCTCTAATCCGAACTAATGAGGCGGGGTGCTAAGCAGCACTAGCTTTGCAGATTCTGAGACCCTCCCGCGAGACGTAAAGGACCCTTACGTTATGATAGCGGTGCTGGGAGACATTTGTATCGCTTTGTCTACCTTTAGATCTGTCGCCCACATGTAACTAGAGTTACTTTAGTTTCTGTACTCTTAAATAAGCATACCTAAAATGTTGCTACTCTTTTATTTCAGGCGCTGTATAATTTGCATGTCTAGGATTGTATAAGTTTTAATATAAAGTGAAAATACTTAGGACTTGAAATAACAAAAATAAATGATTTTCAGGCGATTAAATTGAAAATGTTTTGAGTTGATCATTTCTCCCTTATGCGACTTCTCGCTTAACAATTGAAGCTCAACTTGGTAATAATAAAAAAATTTGAATACATAGAATCTAAAATATTTTAAGCAATGGGTAGACAACAATAAAGTTGAAAGTTTCAAAGGGATTATTACCTAATTATAATATATAGGTGGGTGGAAGTTGCAAACTTACACAAAAGGAACATTAGTGTGGGCGTCCAAGTTTAACAGAATTTGTTTATATTTAGATTATTTGTAAAGATTATATTTCTGTACCTGCCCAAACTTCTATCAGATTCATGGACAATAGATCTATATCTATTTCGACATTCTTTCCTAAGAACTCATGATAACATAACTACATAACTTACATTAAGTGCCTCGTAAAACTAAGAAATTGTCCTATTATTAAGATTGGTCATAAGTATGTCGCACTGATTTTAAAAACCAAAAAAAACTACGTGGAATCAGAGAATAATATCTTTTGTAGTTTCTAATGCTTTAAAACTTAAATACAGGCTGATAAAGAATAAAACTAATTAACAATCAACGTATTAAGAAAGTCACATGGCTGTTTAAGTGTCGCGAAGAAGCCCATTGAAAAAACATTATAATGTATATATTTGTATTCAAAGATTTTAAAGACATTTGTTTGCCTGATAGTAAACAGTTTCGCAGGTTAAGATTTTGTTGAATAACTGGAGAACAGTAAACAAGTTAGGTAGGTAGAGGTGGCTTAGGGGCTTGCCTTTACGAGCGGTCGAATATACGCCGAGGTTGGCCTAATTTGGGTAATGAAATTCTGGCTTACTCACTGAGATTCTTTGGCAGAGACAAAGTTATGCAATAAACATTGTACAGCTAAATGTCAGGTTGTTTTAATTGAAGGATCGTGTTGCGCAGGACGTGACGTTTTAAGTACTAATTAATGTGAGTCAATTACAATGCAAAAAAAAGATTGCTGATAGAAATAAAATGCTAACTGAATGATTGGAATTGCTGAAAATGTTATCTGATACGTGAAAGAGTAAAAAAGGCTGTAGTAAATTATGGATGTCAAGTAAAAATTTTAAGAATTTTTCATTACTTTACAAAATGCGATAAATGACATACCAACAATACAATTTGTAGAAGATTCTATGAAATTTCCTTATCTCAATAAAAATGCATATCAAATTATCGATTTATTAAAAGACATTGATGCACATTTAGATCTCTCATCATTTAAACCCAAAATTTAAAAAATCAATCATAATTGCATCAAAGTCACCAACGCAATTATTTGAATGAATGAAACAGATGTCTCGTATCTAATGGTTTATTAAATTTCGATTTGGGACCTTTCAAATTTAACCTCTTTCCCTAACCAACAGCTGGCTCTTAAGAAACACTTCAATAACCTCTTAAACCTGGTATAATTTCGGAATAGCAGTAACTATCAAAGATTACGTAATCTTAACTCGAAGGCCCCGTACACGGATGACCGCATATATTTCGGGGTCAACCTAAATTTGGGTAATGAAATTCTGGGCTACTGATTCACATCCTATAAGGGGTTTTCGTAGTGGGAAAAACATTATTTGCTCTTTAGAAGGGTTTTCCTGTATGAAAAATTGCACGTATATTTTATTCAATTTTATGTTACAGCTAAATTTTCTAAGATGACAGATGTAAAATCAAATTAATAAGTAGTTATTCTAACTAAAGGATTTGCCCTGTAGTGGTAAATGAACCTTAACTTATTGCGTCAGGCGATAAAGTATAAATTCATTTGCCGACCCTGTCTGGCAATATCAATGTCCACTGCCTTTCAACAGGATCTTCTGTTTAACTTGTGTGTGACGTATCAAATACTAGCAATCGCTCGCGGCTCCGCCCTTGTAATTTTCCCGTTTTCGCAATATTTTTTATTGCTGATCCTCCTGTATTTATCTTAGCGTAATGTTATATAGCCTATAGCTTTCCTCGATAAATGGACTATCTTACACTAAAATATTTTTTAAATCGGTCCAGTAGTCCCTGAGATAAGCGCGTTCAAAGAAACAAACTTTTCAGCTTTATATTATTTGTAATAGACAGTGTGATAATAAGCGTTTTGCATTCCGCACTTCTTCGTCATGTTAACTGTAATTATGCCAAACCTTAAACTTGTTTTTATTTTCTTTATTCTTGGAATAGAATCTGCAGTTGAACTCATTAGGTACATAGACTTATTTAGCGAAAAAAATTAGTCACAGATAAATAATGTAAAATAAATAACTGCTGCGTTGCCAATCAGACAGTAATCGACCCGTATTGTTACTAGGTACTGTCGTACAATTGAAGCACAAACTAACGAACCAAGCGAATCCATTCAGCAAGTAGCTATAAACAAAACTGTTAACAGAGTTAAAGTGAAGTTGTCCGAGGCTTAGCGGCTGTCCGCATCGATGTCGGCGCGGCCTAAGTTAATAAAAGGGAACTGACTTAGATTATGTCCGACTTAGTATGACCTTATTAAAACTATGTCCAACTGTCCATCGGTAATCCATTGGCTATTAATGCACAGCGGTTGATTATGACTTTCGATACAACTTTAATTATGTACCAATAATGTTTGGCATTAAGCAAATTTGGTAGTACAGGGTAGTTACGAGTTTTTCGGATACTCTAATTACTTACGATTATTAGTTACGTTTGGATGTCTTTATTGTGGATGACGGTGCTTCCATCTATAGCCGCTGTGAATTAAGCAGACTGCACAGACACTTCGTTATCGTGTCGTGACTACGTCGTCACTCTTTCTACCCAATCGACATAATCGTTAAGTAAGGTGGTTGATAGTACGCTGTCGATTTGCTTAGATGTTAAAATCTTATAATATGTTAGTTTAAGTTTAAATGGTTATACACAGTAAGGTTATTTCCATGATTTTTCTACAATAAACAAAACTTTATTTTACTTGAAATACGCAATTTATACATTTTCCTACACGAAAACAAAATCTCGCCACTCGTACACCGGTCGACCGATTTTCTTTTCACAAAAAGATAACCATGTCGTTTTATTTTCCCAAAGAAAAATCTTATCAAGTTGTTTTTCAGCTAGCTCCTGACTCACCTATTTCGAACTACTTTCAATAATAATAGAAAAACCAATATCAAAGGGACTTATATTTGAATAGTCCGCTCCGAGAATTTTCTGTTTTGATGGTTTTTGGGGTTCTGTGGAAGAATAACGTAACCTTATGGTTGCGTTTTCTTTGAACCTAAATTGAGTGGAATTGGGATATGAAGTAGGTAGAGTGGATATAAACATACTAAACTTAATAGGGGAAGGTGGGGGGAGATTAACCCAATTAGAATAAGATTAAGAAACATTACACCTTGTAATATTATTACAATCTGTGAAGCCTTGTCGGCTGCAGAATGTGCCAAACGCTCAAAAAACATAAGACTTCTTTTTTTCATTTATTGTTATTGGAAAATTACGGAGGTCAAAAATCTAAAGTGAGGAATCCAATACCAGATGTATTACGTTATATTACCCATAAAGCTTAAACACGTACTTGGGCAGCGTGGTATACGTCCTCGCATTGCAAGAAGAGCCCCGGAATCTGCAAAGGCATAATCATGAGTTGCGTCATTTTTTTATTCCCCTCTCCGCTTACACTCGTCAATGAAAACGAAGCCTTCTACTCTAATCCGTGTAGGCGCATGTAGACATAGGTAGTTTCTCTCTTCAGGACCAAAAAAAATTGAAACTTGGTAAATACGTAGAATTCTGTTCGTTACTGGCAATGAATAAATAAATAGGGACTGGGATAAGTTGTCTGCGTCGGTATTTTTTTTGTATCATACTTGTAATGTACGCTTAGCCATTTTATTTTAAGCCAGAATTATTTATTACCTAAGATTAAATCGTCACTGATGGTATCACACAAGTTTTATTAGTTAAGTTAGTACTGAATAAAATAATTGGGTAAAACTTTACGTAAATAATAATTAGAAAAATTTTTGTATGCATAAAAAATAGAAGTTGTTTATTTGTACACTTTAGTAATTATAAAAGGAGGCTTTCCAGAATTATGAAATTTGAGAAATATTTCATATACCTACCAGCTCTTTTGGGAAGCTGTGTAACATTACCTTAAGAGCATTTTCTTCGTAGCACACTCACTTTTCTACGATGAACATTAATAAGTATAATTACTTAATTTACGATCTGGCTTGTATCTTGTTATGTGAGCTAGAACATTTTATTCGTCTGCCAGATGTGTATTGTACAATCAGATAAATTATTATAATGAAGGTAATAAAATAAATATATGAAATATAATAATACATGAAATACTGCTTAGTAATAAATTGTTACAGCAAAATATCGAATTGTAAATTAATAGTTCTCTTAATAGAAGATAATTAACATAGTTACATATACCTCTAAACTGCAACTATCTATGTAACTACCTCGTTTTTTTCGTCGTGATATAAAAGGTAAACAATCCTACACTGTCTTTTTATTGTAATTATCGATTTAAAAATAAAACAGACACGAATTAAAAAAAAACTACAGAATAAACAATAAATTAATGTTAAAATAAATTTCTGTATACTTCTAAATATTTTTTTTAATTAATGAAATAAATGAAAGTTGTGCCAAGATTGTTTACCTTTTATATCACGACGAAAAAAACGAGATAGTTACATAGATAGTTGCAGTTTAGCACACAGTCCCGGCTCCAAAGCGTTAGGCGTCGACACCGTGTGGTTTTAGTGGGTTCGAGTTCCACATACCTGTCCGGCCTCCCGTGGCCGGATGGATGAGACGATGGTCTTTCCACACGAAAAAAAAAGTAGTACCTTAACGGACATATAAAACTTTTTAGAACATATAAGAGTACATATTATAAAAGACTTTTATAGGACGTTATTTTACCATTCGTCGGCGTAGCAAATCATTTTGTATATGCGTATAAATTTTCAGTTTGTGTTAACTTCTATGAAAACAGTAAATAGTTAATGTCAATAGTTTCTAATATTTTTTTAATTTTAGTATTAGAAGCAAAAACTTTTTTCTTTTTTACTAAGTGCTGCTTCTTCCTGTTAACGCAATTAGCTTTCTTCCATTTATAAGACATTCTTTCATATCATAGTTTTATAAGAAGCGAAAGATTAACGTGCCATCGAAACCAGCTGTTGTCCATTAGGGGTTTGAAATAAGACCACGAAGCCTGTAATACTATTTAGCGGTAAAATTATGCGGTTAGGCCCTGTACACACAAAGCTACATTTACAAAACACGCCTTAATTCTGTAAAACGGTCTATAATCAAATAGAATTAATGAAAGTTATAAAATAATTCCTTCCTTTTTCCATAGATACATAATTTATTACTGTAAAGAACTAGGTCATAGTTGTGGGTTGAAAGTACTTCACTTAGATATACCCACTTAAGTATCTTCAATTACTCATACTAATAAGGTATTTAATATTTTATAGGATTTTTTCCTTAAGTAAGTGTAAGTTAAATTGACATTGTTTTTGTTTCGAATTAATATTCAAATTTACTTCCTCATAGGAACTAAAAACTGACTAAACAAAATTCAAAAATTGTATTAAAGTTTGTTATAACCACGATTTTCGTGAACACAATGGAAACCACCCTCTTCCATTATTTTTAATTTAGAGCGCGAACGAGACAGCAAATAAATATCGTAAAGACAATGTTTGACAAACATATCAAGGCCCTGAATGACCAAAAATTCTTGTCAAACACTTAAAGTTTGTCAAGCCGTTTGATGGTCTACGGGCTACATTAGTCGCAGCACGATTAGGAGTAACCCTATTCACTAAATGTACTATTGAAACCAGATGTTGCCGGTAATGGGTTCAAGGCAAGACCCGCCATCCTATCCTAACGCTGTTGCGGTAATATATATTACCATTCTAGTGGTTTCTGGAGTGTGTCGGAATGTATTTTCATATTTACCAAGAAATATTAATTGTTTGCCATTATTTTTTACTTGGATAAGTAACCACTCGAGTCATATACCTAAACAAAGATAAATGATTGTAGAGAAAGAAAAATTGTATGTGTAACATGTGTTAGAAGTACCTATCTATATTTAATTTAGAAAATTAATCAAATCTCACACTCAGGTTTACTAGTAGGTAATGGTGTTATCCTACAAGTTGCCTAGATAGCGCTGAAGATTCGTTTTGTTATTAGATAGTAACAAACTCCTTTATCGATCCTATTCTAAATTATAATGAGTTATAACTGCATTTTGATCACATAACAGGTTCTTTTTTGTATCTGTATTAATGTAAATGCTACCTACGTATCAAAATATTATTAACAAAGAGGAATAATAAATAAATTTAATACAACCAACGCGTAGAACTGCTTTATTTGCTATCGACTGATAATAAAGTCCATTATTTTAAACTGATAAAGAAAATTACTCAAAGAAAATTTATTGGTCAGAATCTATCAGACCCTCAAAGAAATTGCGAGTGGAATAATAATTAGCATTGGACCTATACATTTGTTATTTTTTATCTTGAAGAGTTTGTTTGGTTTTTTGAACGCTCTAATCTCAGAAACTACTCGACCGGTTTGAAAAAGTCTTTTAGTGTATGATATAAAAATATATTACCTTAAGTTACTTTTGCAATAGAGACATAACCAATGGCATATCATACTTTTAAATTGAAATAGATCAAACTGAAGCGACAGTAACCAATTATATAAATACATACATACATAAATGGCACAGTTGAATTATATAGGTATATCACGATACGTCATCTTATTCCCATAATACGGTCAGCGGCCGACCTTTGATAAAAATCTTCGTCATGGCTCATGAATATCATTGTTGAACAATGGCAATGCACTTTGTGTTTTATGTACCAACAATCTTCCATTCGAATCATTAGCATGGCAGAACAATGTTTGAATAAAATAAAATATAACTAGGTATAATATAAACCCATACATATAGTAAAATTGACAATTATCGTGATAAGTTATCTTATTAAATACCTACACAATCACACATTATGATCGCAAACTAATTTAAAAACATATTCTGATTCTTGTTTGCAAAACAAATTTGAATTTGATAGTTTTGTGTCCAATACTAAATTTATTACAGACTTAATTTGAATAAAATTACTGCAAGTGAAGGATCACTTGTATAAATTGTACCTTTAAGTTCTAAAAGCTCCTTTACCCATAGCGAAACCCTTTCTCGTTCTATCATAAATCATATACATACATATATATTTGGCAATATTTTAATTAGGCTTCTACCCATAAAGCCGCTACTGAGCACGGTTCTCTCCTCATAACTGAGGCCTAGAGCATGATCCACCACGCTTTTTTGTTTAACATGCTCGATAATGTCGTCATAGAAATATTTGCTCAATTGCTTTTTAAAGTTAGACATAATTGATTCAGTGGCAGTTACTATTTAAAACTTAAAAAACAAGCGACGCGCGATAGGCGTTTCTTACAACAATTTTGGACGGAATCGACACGTATTTAAACAAGTCGCGTTGAGTCCTTAGCCATATACGTAAAACCTAATAAGCATGAAATAATTACTGTAATCTGGATTAGCCCGTATTATCCATATTAGGCACATGAAGTGGTGCGCTAATTAAGAACTTAGTGAATCACTTACTTACTTTTTCAAGTAAGTAACTTAGACGATAATAGAGAGAATTCACGTTAATATTTTAGGTATATCTTTGATCAATAATTATTTGCACCACTGTTGAGCTGCTACTCAAAAGGGTAGCTTGTTATAAATATTAATAAATAAAATGGCTCGGATTTTAAACTAAAGGTCAACTTGCTAGACAAAAGGGTAGCTAGTTTTCAAAAATTTTCAAATCTAATACCCCACTGATACTGTAACTTAATCAGGATTAAATACTTTACAGTTATTCCCGAAGAATAGCTAAAATGATAAAGAACTAATCCACCATGTACATGTACCGTTAAATTAAAAAGGGCGGAGTCCTGCGACCTCCAACAGAAAGACCTTCATTGCCGCGGCCGTACTTAACACGTAGACGACGCAGACCTTCAATCAACATTACAATAAGGCAAATAAAATCACCACAGCTAAATACAACTGTGACCTTTGGTTTATACGAAACGACTTTATCATTTTTTATTTCGGCGCTTTGCGTGTCGTTAGAACTCAATTCGGATTGAAATTTAAATAATTACTCACGGAAAGCAACCCCGAGCTCTGGGCTGAAATATCGGCTTCCTGCTCGTCTGCAAAAACACTGAATAATTTAGGAAGGAAATTGTAATCTGGATTTAAAAGCTGTTCTTTTACTTTATATTGATAACAGTAATTTATGACTGTATTTTGTTATTCAATAGCAATAAATCTAGGTATCCCACAGTATGATTACCTATGTTCTATGGACAAAAGAAAAAGAAAAAAGATGAAAAGATGCACAACCGAGAACGTAAATTAAAATTCATCATTCAAATTTTTGTTTCCCTGGTAATCGAACCAAGGACCCCTTTTCCGGCGTCCCGGTTTGCTATTACCTAATTGTGTAATACGATTCCTTCAACAATAGTAGACAATTCAAACTATTTCTATGTATTGATGACGAATTGTTTTCTGCATAAAGTACGTTTTACACACAAACCTAATTGCTTATATTTATTTACCCTAAACTCATCTAAATGCAAATTTTTGGCCAGATTGCAGCATTTTCTTATCCGATTACTTCTAGTAAAGTGTCTGTTCACGACTCATTATTTAACTTTATACGATTCGGCGTGGATTTAATTGGACAAGTAAATTATTGGGGGATCGGTAGTTGCTAGGAAGATTATGTAGGCAATCACAAAGTTCACTTGATTCACGACGGCATTTAAAAGCATGGAGAACTAAATTATTTTATTACCCGACTACGCTAGCAGGAGAGATATGTTTTAGGTGTATTTGTGTGTCGTTTTATTCATAAAACAACATGTATGAAATATATTTATGTATTTAAAACAACCTATTTCTAGTTCTCCTTATTTATGTTTTTCAAGTTATAAAAATAATATCAATAAAATGAGGTAAATACTTTTATACTTATTTTTGTATAATATCACTTGATTTTTATTACGTACGGTACCTGAAATAATAGTATATCGAGTTCGTTTACTTAAGTACAGGTTTACCGAAGCAAAGCGTGGTAGGTTAACTAGACTTTAAATATAAAATCCTAGCATTCACTTATGGCATATAAAAATTGAAGTTCTGGAGTATCTGACAGGTAAATGATACGATAAATCGACCGATGAGAACTAAAATATGTTGCAGAACGCCTGCCTGGTCATCTAGTAGACCTATAAAGAGTGAAAAACGAGGTTGCTCTAATGAACGAAACCGTAAAACCTTTTGATATTCCATTTCCTCTTTCATACTGTGTATTCAATAAAGAATACTCTTGTCGATAAAATATTATGCAATAAACGAGATCATTAGGCAAGAAATTATGACTGAATCGGCATTGGGTTCAGTTGAATAGTAGTTCATAAGACGATCACTTTAACTAACTACCAATTTACTGTTAAGTGTTTTGTATATGAAGAACTTAATACTACCGTGTGCGTCGTTCCTTATCTCCATATACACTTTTTAAAGGCAATACAGGGATGTTAGTGTTTCAGATTTGGCATAGTTAAAATTGACATGGGCAAGAAGTGTTGAAGTTAGGTACATCTAAACTACGTATGTATGAGTAAGTGTGTTAAAAATATATAGTAATTATTAGAAAAACAAAAAAACTGGTAAAAATTAAAAGATGAAAAGTTATAAAAATGTATATCTTCTGTCACCCACACAATCACATTGGGACGAATCCAATGACATCTTATATCAAATCTTGAAATCTATGGAGATGTTTGGATTGCAAAGCATGCCAAAAGAATGGAACGACACATACGCTCGAATCAACAGATGATTTATAAAAGCTAACTAGAAGTAATTATAATCTATATCCTACTAATCCTACTAATATTATAAATGCGAAAGTTTGTGTGGTTGTTTGTACGTCATTCACGCTCTAATCGTTAAACGGATTGAGCTGAAACTTGGCACACAGATAGTTTGCATCCAGGAATAAGTCATAGGATAGATTGTGTCCCGATTATAGGTTCCCTTGGGATAAGTTTAATATTTTGTTCAATGACTTTTCCGCTGGCGAAGCTGCGGAAATCGTGTAGTAATTATACTATAGTATACAGGTATTGTCAATATTGATTTCTTTTACCTGGCTTTGTTTTGATTCCTATCGTCAACGTATGTAATGAATATTTAATAGAGGTAGTCAAATCAAATGAAACGTGTCGAAACTGTATTTGTGTCTTGATATCTATAATTACACCCTTGGAGACCTAGCTTAGAAGCCTTATTTATTCAAATCCTAATTTACCCTTTACTACATTTAATTAACCCTTAAGTATTGTTCCAGGTAGGTACTTGAATGTTACTTATTTTGTTTTTAATAGTTAAAAGCTAATAACGTTTGGTAGCTAGGACATAAATAATTACAAAAGTATAATATCCAACAGAAGTGTATTTATTTGTGACGTAATTTACATACCTATGGTTTTTTATATTCGCATCTAATCGATGAATAGGCACGTCCCATAAAAAAGGACATTTAATACTAAGTGAATCCATATTACTAGCTATGTTACGATAAAATGGACTTTAATTAGTCTTAAAAATAAATATAATTTCTAAAAACATTAATTTAATTGCTCAATGTTTGATATTCATGTTTAGTAGTCTAGGGTTAAGTCAAACATTTATCGTAGTATACAATATACAGTAGGTGCTCAATAGATAGTTATAGAGGCAACAATATTTCTTTGTGCTAAATAAATAAAATTACCAAGTCCAAACTTGCGTTGATCTTTAATATTTTCTTAGTAAAGATCAAAGATCTAAAATCCATTTAAAGCAATAAAGAATCTCAAGGGAGCCTTCAACAGCCTTTGTTATAAAAACTGAGTGTTTTCATGATAAATAGAACAGAGTTATTACTGTCTTCTTTGACAAAGAACGTGATAGATGATCTTAGAAAATGTGACAACTTTGTCTAGAATAGGTCTATTCATTGTTGGTCCGAATAGATTTTTCTTGAGTTTAACGCAGTAAAAATAAAGAAACACGATTGTTTTAGAAAGAAAGAAAATATTATTTAAGTTAAAAACATGTAATAGATTCCAACAAAGAAATTAAGAAACTTAATGTATTGAATATAATAAAAAAGAGCACTCAATATTATAAATTTAATAACGATTAATAAATGTAGGTGTGTGGCATAAGCCTTGAATTGGCCCGTACTCAGCGGAAACGCTAGGTCTATTGAAGGCAAATTGAAGGCCATAACCCATTAGTTTTCCTACAACAGAAACTGTTTAATTTAAAATTAACTGAAAAATTAACACATAAACAACATAATGAGTGGTCAGCGTCGCCTAAGAAAAAAGTAAAAAAATCAAAAGAAGGTCGTCCTATTATTAAAGTGGAATATGTCCCAAAAATATAGTGTATGTCTACAAGAGTGTATGCTTATACGAAATCGGCCGTAAACGAAAGCCACATCTTTTTGTAGAAACCCATGGTACTGAGGGAATACTTCAGAAGGAAGTTCATTGTATGTGTACGGAAGAAAGATCGTGAAAATTGGACCGCGGAGATTAACTTTAGTTGTAGGCTATTTGCGAGTTAGCTAACTTGATCCACCTGTGGGTATATTATACAAAACAGTCAGGTGCGTGTTCTCTCAATGTTTTCCTTTACTTAAATAATAATTTACTTACCGTTAGTAACTAAAATGTTTACCGTGTTGTTACTGGGGCTTGAGAATGAGGAGGTAATTTGATATATTTTACTCGACGTTTCTCGATAAGTATGATAGTACGAGTATGTATGTATTTCCATTTCTCTGAAACTATTTAAAGCCCAAACGGTTTGACAGATGCTAATAATCAAAGTGTCTTTGTTTACTCACAGGCAACATTAGACTACATTTTTTACTTCAAACGTATTTTTTCTCTTCTATAAATAACTCCTACTTTCACAGCTAATTACTTGCTACTCATTAGCTTCAGGCATCATATAATTATTTGTATTCACATTTATCTTATTTTATTGATTTAAGAGATAAAATACGATTAAATAAAAGAGATAAATTATTAACCTTAATAGTTTCTGTTTAAAGAACTTCAATAACAACTTCTACACATTAACCAGAAGGAAAAAAAAGTTGCTCAAAACAAAAGTATCTTAAAGACAACCCCATCATTGTTAGCCACAGATATGACAAATTTGATCTAAATCTTTCCAATAGTTTACACACAATGCCTCAGGAAACAGATAGATATTAATTCCAAATTAAAAGGTCTCAAAAATATCCGATGACATTTATTGCCGTGGATCATTATCACAGCCAATATTCACGGAAATTTGATTCCCGTCACAACAGAAGAGGTTAATTTAGGTCATGGTTAGCGATCTCTATAACAAGTATATTCATTACCTTACTTTTAACAATAACACTGAAGAAAAAGTTTAGTTTATTCAAACTCCTGATCCCGAAGATAACTAATTAGGTTCTGTGATAGTGATATTAATATAAAGTCAGTGTACTACGACATTTTGATTAATGACTGCAGTAATCGATATGTAAATATTACCAAAGATTCCGAAAACGATTGCACAATTAACAATCTTCAAATTTTTTCTCGTTTAAAAATTGGATATCGTGTTACTTTTTTACCACAGGTTTTTTATATATCGCCTGATATCCATTTCAGTACAAATTAAAGGCATACAAAGCGTATTAACATTGAGGATAACAATTAACAATTGCATGCAATTGAAGAAGAAACAATTGAGTGACTCAAACACGAGAATCACCAAATTTGAACAAAACCTTACGCGCTCAACCGTAAAACTATGCCAAACAAAGTATTGAATTCGTAACTCAAAGCACTTTAAATCATGTACACTCACCGTACAGCGAGATAAACTTTCGACGTTCATCATCCAACACATCGCACAACACTTTAAAAAACACAACGCATCGAAAAACTCAAAACCGCAACAGTTCGAAAAGCACGAAACCGAAAAACCGACCTAACGCAAAGTCGAAACACGCAATTGCACGAATTTTCGCGCGAGTTTTTAGGTTAGCCGAACATCGTCTGTTTGTTACAATGATACGCCGTGCGCACACTACGAATGCCGGTTCTGTACTACCTAAGGGCGTATCTTACAAATCCTTATTGCGCTTGCGTGAAACAAAAGTGACTCTTCGGCCCGACAGACTTGTTGGAAGTTAATTAATATATCAACTTTTCCACGACTCCCCTGTATTAAACGTCTCTTTTAATAAAATATTCGGTTTACCGACCCCAAATTTGAGAAAGTTTGTCCAAATACTCTGATGAATTTTCTGTACGACCGAACTGAGCAATTAAGGGTTAATTAATTACTGTGACCGGCCGACTTACGGACGACTTACACACTAATTACAGTATTTTCAAAGCAATTCGAATAGTTTTAGCCAATTAACAATCATGTGTGTTTGCGACGTGTGGACAAATGGACTACATTTGATACGATAGCTCCAATTTTTTTTTCTTAACCGATTATCCCATAAAAAGTAATTTATTGGATGAATCAGTTGTCAAAAAATCGAAAGCAACTTTTCCAATGGAATACGTATCTGTCTTAAAAAACTTTTCATACGTACGTAACATGTCTCTAAATATGAAGAACATCAAATAAATAAGTGACGCGAACCGATTTCCGTATTCAGCTTTATTTAACGTTTACAACCAAAGTTTAAACGTCAAAAGTAAATCCCAAATCCCGAAAGCAAACACGGCAGCCTGTCAGTACGTATCGGTGCCAGAACAATTTCAAAACCAACAGCGTTGTCAAACAATGGATACTTCATCAAGGCATGTTATACTTGGACAGTTATATGTATCGATATAATAGTTCACTGCGATTAAATGGTTTGTATCTGAAAATATTTATATAGTATGTTTTACTTTTCGTGTTGATACCTAACTCAAAAACCGAGTAGAAAATTTCTTAATAAGTTATGTATGAACTATTAATTTCGTATTATAGTAAGGAAAAAATCTTACCTATTTCATCCCTTACTACTTTAATAAGAATTAATTTAAAAACAATATCCCAACTATCATTTTCTACATAATTATTTAAAAATCAAAAACATACCCTCCCCCAATTTTAAACATTGAATTTTTCGTTTTTCTAGAATTCTGATGGATATTCTTAGCACCCTTCACGTACAAGTATTATCCAGTTACCGAGGTTGGAACAACGAGTACCTAATAACTAACCTAGATGTCATAACGAGATTGAGATACGAAATGCTATTAGTTAAGGCGTCTTGTATGTTGTTGCGATTAGGTGTCTTGTAGAACTGCGTATTGTTCCTTATTATTTTCTGTTAGATAAAAAAGTAGTAAAGTTAAAAGTGGTAAGAAACTTGTTATTGATAACAAAATAATAAATTTAAATAAGTTTATTGATGAATGAGATAATGAATTAGGGACAACAATTTCTTTTGAAATTGTTGGCAGTAAAGCAATTGCATATAAAACTGCACCGGAGTAAATAAATGTTCCTAGAGTCCTAGTCAAGTTTTGGGCGACAGGGAATGGAGGTATTGCAAACTCTTTTGCTATTCTCACTATATAAAATGACGAGTTATGAGATGATAAGTGAACATCATGGTCCATGGAAATCAATAACATCCAAGCATTAAATGATGCTGTCCTAGTCAGAAAGAGAAAAGAAACAAGTTATTCACTAAAATGTAAACAAGTATATTACGAGGATTATTTATTGTTCATAATCCATAATGTTTGTATTGATGAAACATCCAACGTTAATATCATTAATGTTGACGACGATATCTAACGCAGGTCGTAGGTAGTTAAATTCGATTATTAATGTTTCTCTTTGAACCGCCGCATGAGGTAATTCAGTTTGGATACGTCAACATGGAGTTGGTGTCCAATATTCTGGCTAGTGATCCAGTGGAAGCTATTGTTAAACTACAAAAGTTTATATCCGCACGTTTTTACGATTTAAGGCGTCTTTTACGAAGAGTGTAAATATTGAAAAATTTGGTTTCCCTTCTCAGTTACATCTCGGCCTACATCTCGGTTAAAATTTCAGAATTCTTTTTTTTCTATTCGAAAAGAATAATCTAAAGACCTCATAATACCGAAGATGGCCGCCGGCCAAGTGCCCTCATCGTATATCATATCATCAAACACTGCGATTCGTTCGCTTTATTGAATTTATGAGTGGCTTATTCATATTGACTAAGCATTTTTAGGGTACTATACAATTCGGAATTCTTGTAATTAATACGTTGGACTTTCGGTAGGTATCATTTTAAAGAATAAAAAGTTTTGGATGCGGCGTGGGTCACCGACCTTTTAGACCGCGGCTACAGTTGCTTAACTTCGTCAATCACTTAGGTCCCACTCAAACCACCAGACTATAAGCGCTTCACATACAAGCCTATACAAATTCAAATGTCTTTCTTGTTCTATAAATTGACCAAGATTTCTCCTTCAGAATTGCCATTACATCCCATACAAGGGTCAGTAACTAGACAAATGTATACATTCCTATACTCACTAATGAGTTCAAGCTCATTTCATTCAATGCTTCTATTATTGGCTATTCAATCGCTTCATATTCGCTGTTATTGACTGTCGGCTTTATTGTGCCGCTATTAACCATAATTGTGTTCACGCCACCTGTAACAATAATAAATGTGGTGTTCCCTATTATTTTGGGGCGAGGCTCTGCTTGTCAAACGTCTTGAGCATGATTGTCTCAGTTATTTAGGACGGTTATATTGTTTGTTTTATCTTTATTGTTATTCTTATCTATAGATTTCTATTAAGGTAAAGATACATAGTCATCTTTATGACTTAAATAGGTGTCCTATTAGATTTAATAGATCTGTAATCAGGTCAGATTAAACTGGCTAAGTTTTATAATCCGATTTTTTACTAACGGATCAGATAATGTAATATGACACGATCTTCATCATTCTATTCGATTATAAGAGTCTTGAGTAGATAATATTGTTAGTAAGCGAAGGATATCCTATAAAAAGGCCATTACGAATAATGAAATCGAATTCGTAGTCTGTATTAGTGCATAATAAAATCTTTCTACTTATGGTTCTAAATTCTAATTAAAGTCAAAGAGATAAGCAACTTTTTACAAACTAATTTTATACAAAAAAAAACAATTTCTAATTTGTCCATAATTGTTTAGTGTTTTTTAATTAACTAATTTTTAAATGATACTCACCTACTGTAACAAAAACGTCATATTAAATATTTTGTGTCTCCCATATTATTACTATAACTCAATTAATTACATTCTAAAATTATAAAACAGCCTAATAATCTACGTCGCTACCACCTTGTTATTCGTGTAAAAAAATTAAATTTGTCAAATCTTGCAAAGCAAAAAAGGTGTTTTAAAAGTAGCCAAAAATACGTAATTTCTACCATAACACAGTGACACCGCATTATTTGTTAAATAGCTAATTCGTGGGCTGATCCCTGGAGCATTAGCCGGTCACACCCGCGTTGATTAATTAGCCATAATTAATTTATACTATGTATGTGAATGGACGCGCCAGGAGGGTATGATAAGTAGGACAGGTAGTATACCCGTGTGTAGGGATCCTTATTGTAGAAACAATGTCGCACTGTTTATTTGTTTTGTACAAACTCTGAATTTTTACTGTAGCTACAGGCGGGTAATATTTTTCTAGCGTTGTATGTAACTCTGTTTGGGACATTAAATATATTTATAACACGTGCATGTGTTAATCTTAAAACGTTACCGGAAGTCAAATCTTTAACGATTCATTTAAAGATAATAAAATTTATATAAAAGAAGGTCCGTACTTCGCTTCCGTTTGATAATAGGGAGGAGAAATAATAACTAAATTAGGTACCTACCGGTTACGTCATTCAAATGTCCCCTTCCCAAACGAAACATTAAAGTTATTTTAACGACGGAGATTACGTCTAACACCACTCTGTTTAAAGTTTCCGTCAAAATTTAAGTAAATCAACGATATAACTTCTAAGAGCATTTAGACGTCAAGTTTACGATAATAGTGTTACGAAATATGAATGAGGAACGGACCTCTGGGGCGACATTTTTGAAATTATGCTCCGCCTTTGCTTATTAATCTAAGACACTTGCTTCATTTCGAGAAGAAAAGACGTAGAAAATCGCTTAGCTAGACTTGGCTTCTATTAATCAATAGACCACTACTAAGCACGTATATTTTCTCTTATAGAGGAGGCCTTAAGCTTATACAGGTTTGGTAAAAGAGTTAGTGGCCAAGGAAAGTTCAAAAATTTGTATGCCATCAGAAAGCATCAAAGTTGGGTCAATGATGTTCATGTAATGATGAAAAACGAAATTTTTGCTTAATTAGCCATCTTAAGTATGGTATCGATAAAAAATGTTTCTCACTAACGGCTACCCATCCATGTACTGACTGCGCCCGCGTTTGGTTAACTTTATCGATTACTTTTAAAACCTGTGCTACTGGTGACCTGATGACTATAAGATAACTTTCGAATTTGATTTTAAATATACTGGCTTTTAGAACACCTGGAACTTTAAAGGAGTTTACAATAACATAGCTTTTCGTTACCATCTTTTAGTAAAATTCGTCTGTAAAAAGGGACGGATCTAGAAAATTTCGTAATGTTTCTTACATTAAAGAGATCTGCATATAACTCCGAAGCCGTAACCCAATGGAAAGTTGGTCTCCCTACTTACTTATCAAATGGTCAAAGTCTTCCTAATAGCTCTAAGAGAATAAAGTTACACTCATTTACATATATTACCTTTTCTCTTTTAAGAAGTTAGGAGCAAAGTCGTGTTCCACTTGCGACTTCGTAGTAGAACGTCCCTTTATATCTACGTATAAGATTTTAGAGAATTATGTAAACTAGTAATCTTTAATTGAAAACCATTAAAAAAAGCATTAACTGCCAAAAATGGGGGGAAATTCGGAACAGAAAAAAATATAGCCTCGATCAATTCCACAATGGAGACGAATCGAATGAAACCTCATTGAATTGAAATACGTCAAGTTGTTTAGGCTGTTAAGCGTACTAAACAAAGTGACATACAAACAAACATAAACAAGCGACAGAAACATCTTCCTTCTGGCGCAGTTGAGGCAGGTTTAGCCTTACAATATTCCTATTAAGCAATATATAGTACAGAATGTGCCTATGGCATAAAGCAGCTTTGTTCTACCTAGACAATAATAATTGTTCAATAGAACTATAGAGACTAAGTTACAAATTTAGCGGTAAAACCATGATATGTCATGCATGGTGCACGACTGATGTCTGTACGTTACGTTTCAATAATCCTTCCCGTATGTATCGAATGGATAGCAAAAGGGTTTTAGTGAATTTGATTTCTGTGTGCTCAATAGATCTGAGAATCTCTAGAAGAGTTTCCTTTCGCAAAATGGTCATTACATTGTCCAATTAGCAGACTATACACTCAAAGGTTTAAGCAAGGACTAAGTAACAAAGATTCCACAATACTTTTCGACATTAAAACAAACTATGTTATAGCTTTAATAGGCACATAATTGAAAAATTAGAGGTTTTTTTTTAACGCTAACACACTCATACCCCCGCAGTAGGATTCCCTGTGTCGCGTGTGGCATGGACAAAATAAATAACACATCACTAACACCCATGACCCGAGAACAAACATTTATCTGTTACGTAAACATGTGCCCCGGCCGGCAATCGAACCCGGGACCCCTTGCTTTGCAGGCAGGGTCACTACCAACTAGGCTACGGGATCTTCGTACATGTAAGATTTCAACTTCAGCTCCATAGTAGATACTATCAGCCAAGGCCCGAGGCTATTATGATAGGTACCTATCTTTATTAAGAACCTAGCATAACATGCTGTTGTGTGTTTGTCACTGAACTCCTACTAAACTGCTGGACCAATTTGTGTTTATAAACATTTTGTATTCATGGTGTATTCAAAACATTTACCTAGACTTTAATATTGCTATAAAAATAACATAATATTACACTAACTACGTACTTTATATCGTGTCGTGACCACAATACATGTTTCAGACTATTCACTTAGTAAAAACTATTTAACTGAAACTACAACGTGCATTTTAAATTGCACTTTAGTTACGGGACATAATGTTCTTAATCCTTAAAATCCTGGTCTAATGCAAGGAAGTAAATGTATTTGTGCAATTTGTAACGGACAGATAAATAAAGCGAGCTTTAAGTTTTAAATAAAACGTGGAAACGTAAACATGGACGCAAATAGTTTTGATTAAATACGCAAGTGTTTTGCAAACTGACACATGGATAGTTTTTTGTTTTATTTATAACAGTTACGTCCAGTTTCTTCTTTTTCTGTCTCTATTTGTTTGTTTGTATTTTTTACACTTGAATACTGTCTGAAATAGTCAATAGTGTAACGTTTTAACTTTGAGATCAGAAGATAGCGTCTCAGTATAATAAATCAAAAAAATTCTATAGCCATTGCGGATATATATTGTATTGGTTTTTTTATAACTTTTTGTTAAGTAGGGAATTCCTCATTAAAATTAATATAACGCCTGAAATAAATCAAAAGCAGGGTTTCACCTAAGCGAAGATGCTTTAAAATAGTTTAGTTTTATAGTCATTAGGGCCACAGCAGATCTTAACTTTAATTTTCACCCTGTTCGGAAGATGAAATAGTATCAAAGCAAAGACTAAGTGATACAAAGCAAAACACAAGTTATTCTGCATGTGATATCGGACCCTCGGATTTATGTGATAGATGAATGTTTGCTTTCGGGCCCTGGATGTTACTCACCGTCACACCTCCCAACAGTAGGGCCCTATCGGGGGTGTGAATAAATAGCATACAATATGTAAATTTGTAGTCTGAAATTTCGTCATGATATTTCAGTACTGGTACAAAATGAGCCCAAAATTTCGCTTCAACAAAAGTTGCAATATGAAACCTGCCCACTCCCATGGGCACAAAAGGAGGGAAAATTACAAATTTATGTGCAAAGTTTTGTTTCACTCCGCCTCTAATGTTGATGCTATTACGCGTAGCAATTAGGTTGAGATGTATATTAAAATATACAAGGAAACTTTATGTTTTTAATACCTGCATGATATAGGTAGTTATAAATAGAACTGATACGATGAAACATCAATTAATAAAAACTGTATGTAACACATACAATTTCATTCCAATCAGGTCGATACTCTCAGATTTAATTTTTTTTCTTAACTTATAGTACTTGCATGCTTGATTCAAGCATCTTTGATTATTTGGAAACTCTCACTAAAACCTCTCACTAAACTAAGTGCCTCTTATCTCATTTAATTTGCTTTTAAAAAATCTTAAGAGGCCAGAATTATGTTTACAATAAAAAATTTGATATTTCGTTTTACGATCCAAAACAGTAATACTATGAATTCGTAAAATCAACTCCACAAACTCCATTTTCAAAAGTCAAAGCAGTGCCAAGTAATCGATATTATCTTCTATCTTAATACTACCGACTTTCATGAAGTAAGAGACATTGTTCAAGGGACACAGGTGGAACATAGCGCAAACAGTGTACGCCTTGATATAAATTCGGTAAAGTTTTCGATGTTCTCACACTCTATGGTGATTACTCCGGTAAAGTTCAAGATAGACTGTTCATTATGTAAAATGTCCCGTAACTAAAATTTGAGACGAATTCGTGCGACATTACCCAATGTCACATGAGGTCTCCTTATTGAATTAATTACTTTTTGCAATATTCTAAGTGCTTTCTAGGGTTAGAGAGTTTTAAAGACGAAGTGGAAATATTAATTAGATACTACAAGTATGTATTAGTTACTTAGTTAATATTTTAGGAAAAGTTAAAATCCAAAGTCGCTTGAAGCAAATTAAGTGCCTCCTAAACAAGTATTATTCAAGAAATATTGCCTCGTTATTTAGGTATTTGTGTTGTTTTTCTCTAATTCTTCCGTCCAGAGATTTTTTCAACGTTTCAACAGAACTTTTAATGAGTGTACAGGTTGAAAGGAATTTCATTATCTCTGTGAATCCCAGGTACTGAGCTCAATTGCGAGAACTTTTGTGTTACGAGTGCTTTATAATTTAAAAAATGTTTCAGACCAACTGTTAACAGACGGTAAATAATGATTTGGTAGATAAGTTGAACTTCATAACAGCAAAATTTTTGAAATGATAAGGTTGAAAATACTGTTACGGGTGAAAGTTGGTATAAAAACACAGAGCTTGGGAGACAATACTTCTTTTACCTCTTTTTAAAGATGATAATGTATGAATCTCACACACATGAGAATTGGCATAAGTTACATAGAAAAGATGTGAACGAAGGGATCGTCATTGAACTTCTCCTAATTTTTTTGTGCGTTTGATGAAGTTATATTCATTGTTAAGATTCAATTAACTAAAGGTAGAAAATTTACATGATTTATATTAGTCGCTAAGACAGTTGGATTATTTAAAAAAACACACAACAATTAGTACCTATTATAAGTCTCTTAAACAGTAGATATACCTTACAAGGCAAAATGATAGAATTTTATATAAACACCTTAAGCTTACCTACTTAATACAATAGCTAATACAGTCCTAACGAGTTTACATCGTAACACCTTAACTCTGTCCCTTGTAAACCCCTGTCTAAGCTGCTTTGATTAAGGTCCTCGATTCAGCAGAATGTTAGCTTCACAAACGGGCGATATACGCTTTATCACTTTGCCGGATTGTGGGAGCTATTCGTTGCATAGATACTGTAAGCACTTGCTAAATCAAAGTGCTCAGTCAAAGTAAATTGTGTACGTTTAGGCTAGATCTGTGTGACGATATATCAAGATATATGTTAACTGGTGTACAATACTAATTATTGATTTTGTTCGGATTTGGTTTTGTTTAGTTAACTTACTCATAGGTAGATACTTGTATTTTATGTACCCATCATTGATAATTCTTACTTGTTACTCTTAATATTTACAAAATTTTATTTGTATTTTTGCAGAAAATTTGTATGAGAAAATAATGTCAATTCACGTAACCACCTGCAAAGTATTTAAATTGCTAAGTATCCTACTAATATTATAAATGTGAAAGTTTGTAAAGATGTTTGGATATTTGGATGTTTGGATGTTTGGATATTTGGATGTTTGGATGTTTGTCCCTCCTTCACGCTCTAACCGTTGAACGGATTAAGCTGAAACTTGGTACACAGATAGGTTGCATCCAGGAATAGGACATAGGACATAGGATACATTTTATCCCGATTATAGGTTCCCTTGGGATAAAATCAATATTTTGTTTATAGACTTTTCCGCAGGCAGAGCCGCGGGCATCGTCTAGTTTTGTATAAATAGGAAAAAACTAAAGATAGGGGTTGCTTGTTCAAAATACTTTGGCATAGAGGTATTCTTGTTTGCAAAATCAAGCAAATAAAGTAAATTACTCCTATATGCATTCAATACGAGTAAGTTTGCGGTGTGAATGAAGCAGCCTGTCAATACCATTACCAGATTCAAATTCAAGCGATTAGTACAAGATTAACGCATTAATTTTCCATTAAACAGTTGTATCGACTATTGAAACTGTATTATTTAGTCTTAATCACGTGTTAATTAATGAATAATATATTACTTCTTTATCGTAACAGTGATTCTTGCATGAATAAGTGATAAAAACAAATTTCAAAATCGTTTATTCATACAGGTAAAAATGATGTACTTACGCACGTATTTTTTTTAGCCTATCCCATTTCGGAAAGGTGCTTTGATGTACAGAGAATTCGAAATTTGGTCATCGTAACTAAAGTTAGATCCTTTTTTTCAGTGCAATCTAAAAAATTGTTTATCGATGTCAAAAAAAACATATGTTACTTTCGCAGTTATAATATTAACATGGACAGATGAAGAGCATTATCAAAGAAACTTAATGCTCCATAGTAAGGTAGTTGATAATAAAACAAATTGCAGAACGTCTGTT
>LGAG01000764.1:1015916-1047411 GCA_001278395.1 Lerema accius
GGTGCTTTGATGTACAGAGAATTTGAAATTTGGTCATCTTAACTAAACTTAGATCCTTTTTTTCAGTGCAATCTAAAAAATTGTTTATCGATGTCAAAAAAAACATATGTTACTTTCGCAGTTATAATATTAACATGGACAGATGATGAGCATTTATCAAAGAAACTTAATTTTCCATAATAAGGTAGTTGGATAAAAAAATAAATTACAGAACTCCTGTTGTTACCTAATAAAAAAAACTCGGTCATAGTGAGGTCAATGACCGCGATTAAAATGAAGAGTACAAACTTACAACTTGTAACACTTTAGTTCTATTATCCAAATCATTACCCCTGTAGACACCCGCATGTCTTTATCGGTGACAATTAATATAAATAATAGGATACGAGTGCCTAAACGCCTAAACACACACAGACCCCTATAATATTATAAGCCCTTATGTTTACAAGATGAAATAAAGTAGTCGCAAATGATTCAGTGCGATGGGACAGATTTATTTGTATGAACAAGGATTGTAGGAAACATTCGCTAGGGAATGTTTGGATTTCAAGGTGTCATCTTAGTTCGGGCTTGCTAACATCTTGTTTGAGAAATAAAAATAAATGGAGAAACAATGTAAACTGTAATAAGATATTATACAAGTGAATGTAACTTATGTATTAGGTAAGTGAAAGTAACTTCCGTTTTTACTATAAACTAAAGGGACGATTTAGTTGAATTAGCTAGCCTTTAATCTAGGGGAAGGACATAGAAAAAATTTAGCCCCGTGGTACGATCCTCTGGAATGATTTGGAATGGAGAAATTAACATACATCTTTCCTTAGTCAGACACTCACAGATGGTTGTCCTTTTTCAGAGTTCTCGTGGCTGTCCTAAGGAGATATACGTAATCAGTGTTCCCGAAGCGAAGCCTACTCTCTTGACGATTTTCTTCCATCTTCGTCTGGCAAAGACGTATCAATATCGTATCGTATACATTAGACCATGTTGAGATGGAGGTGAGTTGGTATAGGACATATATGCGCTCGAAAAACATTACCCCCTATCTAGCGCAGTCGGATAATAAGACGTAAATTAAAATTCGTGAATTTTAACACGACAACATGGCAGTAATCAAAGCATTTTCCACGAACATTCTCCGGATTTGTCATTTTCCTCAAACCCGACGTCATTTTGACAGAAAGAGAATTTCAATCTCATTAGCACGTACGTGCAGAGCTTTTCAACTGCGTTCAATTAAATACCTACGTATGTATGAGATAACGACCATCTTTAATCAAGTAAGTAGATACGGGATGTAAGACGCTTCGTCTACGAGGGATTAAATTCTATCCACTATGTAGAACATCCACATTCAACCTGACTTAAACCAGGCCGTGTATGTAGAGGAAATCGAATTTGAAAACCGACAAAGTTAAATCTAACTGCGAACGCTTCAGACTAATCCGTAGCTCTCCAGCTACACGGAATTGTATTAGAAGCAAAAGTGATTGTATGAATGTATCATTCGGAACTATCAGCAAATATGATTTTGATTTGCCTCGATGTGATTTTTTTGTAATCGATTAATATGATTCTGATATTTCACTATTGTATTTTTAAATATTTGAGCATTTATCATTACCCTATTAGAAAAAGGAATAATCATCTTAAAGTGTAAATATCCATATTCCACAACTAAATTAAAAATGAACTAATTTGTATAATTATGTTTCTGGTTAGTGAAGTGCCCAATTGAATAGTTATTATTGTTATTGAGCCTTGAAGATATAGGGATTATCCCCTATGGTAGCAAAAAAGACGTAGTCAAAAAGTATTATGAAGTGACGGCTGATCTTACATAAATTAGAAGAAACATATTGTGCACACCAAAAAATATAGATACAGAGCAATAAGAAGAAAGGTCTATTGTATGCGCGATGTATAACGGAATTAAATTTTTGTAACTCTACGTTGATTGATGTGAAGTTACTCTGTAATCCTATTCCGAATTCGCTCGTTCTTTGAATAAATTACGCCGAAAGTTTCTCGTGATTTAATTCATGTCAGGTTTTTTATTTTTCTCTAAGGGAATGTTCTGACATATTCAGTGTTGATACGAAAATACATATTTTAAGTGTTGCTATAAAAATTACATTCTCAAAATTTATTTTTAGCTAGAAACCTGGGCAAATGTTGTTCTGAAACATAATTTTACCTCTTTTACATCAAGTAGTCTTTACTTTCAATTTTTAATTAACTTTAGTTAATACTCATGATATTCATCAATTTGCTATGACACCGTCTCATTAACTGAATAGTTTGGCCAATCTTGAAGTATCTGTAAAAACAGCCACATCTACTAGATCTATTTATGTACCTAAATCGTCCTAAGTCCTCTTAAATACCCCACAAAATGTTTTTCTATAATCGTTCTCTCATCTTTCTATACTACGGTCTCAATTGATTTTGATACTATCTCAGGTAGTAAAAACTTTATAAAACCTACTCGTTCGTGAAACCAATATTTTTCTCTAAGTTGACAAGGTTTCTCCTATCTCTCTAACTCGCATTTCTGTCTCATTCTCTTCCCGGTAAAGGTAAAATGAAATGAAATTTTATTCGAACTTAATATTTACAAACAGTTTCAAAAGTCAACTAAGTTATTCCAGCGTTCTTTGACAATTTTATTTAGATTAAAATGCATAAACTATTTCGAGGTAAACATACTAAAATTGAACTTAACTTTAATAAACTTAAACTTTCATATTTTAACCGCAATTACATCAATATCTTAAGTAAACAATCACTTACCCGTATTATCGAATTACTTAGAGAACTAACACTTCACACACAGGTCGTTACAAAACATTACAGAACGCGGCACTGCGAGATTACGAGGATGTTAAGCCGGCAGTAAAAGTAGTGAAGAACTTAATATACCGCCCTCTGGTCCAACCAATTACAGCTAATTGTATTGACCTAAGCTAACCCGCCCGAACTAATTCGGTCGTATGATGCATGCACTGACTTGTTGATTATGCCTATGTGTTGGATCATGCGTAATATAGCAATTTAGTGGACGTGCGCCAGTGTGAAACATTTTAAATGAATACAGCTGTATAGTTCAACTCGAATTGGTAATTTGATTCTCTTAGTGTTGCACCCAGTGTGGTGTTTGAATTGCTTTTATTTACTTTGGTAATTACTGATAAATAAGTTAAAAATATTTGTGGTTGAAGGTTTTAAAAACTGTTCAGTTTAGAAATATCTTCATCTATTCTCCTGGCTTTCTTAGAGTTCTTTTCTATGATCGAAAAGATTCTATTGAAAGTCTGATAAATAGCTTTTTGATCGACAGTGTTTATATTGAAACGTTTTCCTTTTAAAGTCCTAGAAGCTACCAAAATCATAAAGCCTCAGGCATTATATTCAACTTTCTAAATTAGGCTATAATTTTTGCATCGCATACGAAAATGGCGGTGCAAGAGACAAAGACCACGAATAATTTTACGCGGGAATTCCGTACAGGAAAAAGGTTGAGTTTCCAGAACGTAATCGTTGGGTAATTTGCATAAATGAATTGTAATTCAGAAATGCAGTGTTTCAGGAGACTCGAGATTTGAGGACAGGAAATAAAAAGTAAATTAAGGCTGTGGAAAGATCTCGGCTCGTCTAGTTTATGAAAGTTAGTGCGATGTATGCAAATAAGTTTCCGCGTTGGCGTCCGGTCTACTAGATAAGGGAAGACGATATTTTTAAACAATGCACCGAGCTAAGTGATAAAGCATCTGCTTTGTTTACCGAGTGGAGTACCTAATGTATAGACTTGAGAGGATGAAATATTGCGAAGTTACAAAGCCTGTGGGCTTGATTGGAGACATAGAGAGTGTAGGTCAAAATCAATCACTAAATTCAAAACTAGCAATAAGAAAATATTTCGCTTCATAAGTGGCCTGTAGTTTGTAAAACACATCAAATGTTGTCCTACATAATTTAAATTGCATAACAAACGTATAAAATTTGGCAAATCGCTTGATTCTATTCTACGGCCTAAAATAGTGGCTACTATTACTAATACGATTTCCGATTTACCTAGGAATTTTTATTTTACTTGATTAATGAGATATAGTTTTATTAATTCCATTTATATGTAAGGATTAGTTAGGTCATCACAAGAATTATCAAGTTACATGAAAAATACTTGTATCATATTATTTTGCAACAAACGTAGTAAAAAAATATTATTAACAGTGATAACTATATTTCAAAAGTCCGAGAACAAAATTTTGTTTTAGTACCTATAAATGTTACATTATTTTCTTTTTCATTTTCACATGTTTCCATTATGTTCACAATTTCATTTGTCACTGAGGTAGTAAGTACAATGACCGGTAAATTTTGTTTTTGTGTGCATAACAAGCTTATACGCGCCACAAATACGATCAAGTTTTAACACTAATTGTGTGTATTCATGGCACCTGCGACGTAGGTAATCCTAGCGGACGAGAAGTGAGTGTTACTTCGGAATTGGGTAGCTATTTCCAATAACGCAAAGGGTGGTATCATATGTGGGCGGTATTCCCATGATCATTTATTTGTGTCATCATCGCTAACCTTGTGGAAGATTTGATCGAACCAAATTTTTTACTTTTATTAAGAATTCAAATCTTTCTTAGTTGGACGAAGAAAAACACAAAAGAAAACAATAATCAAATTGTATAATCCCCCCCTCCCCCTGATCCAATTATGTTTTTATGTTGATGGTTACTAGTTTCATAAGAATCGCGACAGTTTGCGATATCCGTTACTCCATTTAATGTCAGTTTATGGCAGCGCAATACTATACCGTATATTCTCTTTGTAACCAAAATAATAGTTCCTGTTAGTTGTGATAAATTATACCACAGTTAAGGACGGAAATTACGTCACTGAACCAACGAAATGCAATGTAAAGTTAAACATGAGCGCAGATACATTTATCACAAGCCAATTAGAGTAAAACTAAAGTCATAACTAGACTTAAAGTCCGGATTACTGTTTAATTTAGAGTCAGTTTGAACAGAAATGAAAAGTCACGCCCTTAATAGCCGTGGAAACTTAATTAGAAAATTCTCTGAGAACTTCAAGTCTTACCATTTATGGGCACTAGTTTCCATAAATTAGCATGCCATTCCAACCAGTTGGAGTTTGCAGGATAATAGAAATTATGTCATTACGGGCAACGGAACGACTTTGTCTGAGTGGTGCTGGTAATTGCTACCGAATATCTCTTGCAGGGGAAATGAACTTTTACGCTAATTGTTATTAGTCACCTCTTGACGGTACGACCGATGATTGTAAGCTCTTATGTTTGTATAGTCTGCTACATAATTAGTATCAAAGTTATGAGATATAGAATACCATGTCGAATAGGTTTCTATCCAAATCGTCTGACCTCATGAAAGTCATCCAAACTGTTTTGGTTCCTATCTTCAGGTATATTACCTTAATGAAAGCTTTCTTCAGAGGTAGTCTCATGACCAACAGATAATTGGTTTGGTTTGTCTCTTTCAGGCTACAAAGAAAAGAATTCTAATTTCAAATAGTAGATATAGAGAGGCCTTGCACAATTACACATTTTAATTTTTTGTGAACAGTGTAAGATTAAAAATTTCTTAACAGTTACACATAAATAAACATAAAAATAAGGACACATGTTCCAGAGAAGAGATTATAATAATATGACATTTGTGAATTAATTCGAACCATTCTGAAGTATTGAAATACGAGTAGGTACCTACAGGGAGTTCGTAGAACGTAACTAGATAAGGGGATAGCTAGCGGCCTCATGAGAACAGTAGTTGGCAACTATTTTACATACATCATAAGTACAAGGTACTTTAAACCAATTTTATTTACTCGTTTAAACGAGGATTAATGCTGTACAGATTTCAGGATACATTTTTACACGATTGAGTCAGAAGAAGGGTAATATTTTTAGACCAAATGTATGTCCATTTATTTGGCTATAAGGCCCAAACGGCTTGAAGGATTTCAATATGTAAGGAGTCTTTGGATTCATCTATCTCCATTATGGGAGTAACATGGGCTATCTATATAGGTACATAATATTTTTTCCATTTCCAAAATTAACAAAATACACAATAAAAAGTTTTTTTCTTTCTAGAATACTGTCAACATTTTAAAAATCCGGAGAAAAAACCTGCTTCCATCCGGAGAAAAAACCAAAAAGCTTTTGTTCCTGCTTTAAAGAATGAAAATAAAAATCTTAATATAACAATCAAATTCATTCACATCAAATAATATTAAGCTGCAAATAACACCAACTTAATCATGAGTAAAATTGCCAAACCGGATAATTACGTTTTCATTGAACAGTTTGCGAGCTAGCTACATGAGCAGTTCGTTTTAAATAAATTATTTATAACATTAATAATTGAGTAGAGTTAAAAGACCGCACAGAGGGAATAAATTTAAGCACTTGTTACGATAAATATTATCATCGCAAGCATGGTTATGTAGCCTTTAATATTAATAGGGGAACCAAAAATTATTTTGTAGTTTTAAGTAGGTATGAATTTATTAATTTATTAACTCAGGATCATAAACTGATTTTCCTGGCCTCTCATGACTTAAGATGATTTGAACGTGTGTGTTCGATTGCTTATTGAATAATATTAAGAAATACGACGTGTTTTTTGAGAAACGTTTCTAAAGCGAAGCGAGCACGGGTTGCTGGTATAACTAGCAATTTAGTAACTGTTATTCATGAAATCTCAATGGCATTAGAACTTTGAATTACAAACTGGGCACTGCTGTATTAGAGCAGCATAGTAATACCGTGTCCTCAGTAAATCCTACTCCAACTGCAGACTACCTACTTCGAGGAACCAGAATGCACATTTCAACTTCACGTAATCTATACGCTAGACATTTTACAAAGTTTAGACATCTGTTTTAGATCTAATTCGAATATGAATCTATGACTAAAATTAGTTTTGTAACTAGCCTAATAGTTTGAATACTAATATCCTACATGGGTTACTCGAAATCCAGCAGAAAGTTGTTTAGACGTTTTTGTTTAGCCTATAACAAATAGTGTAATGTCATCAATATAAAAAAAAATAGATTATAGACTCGTGGAATACACTTGGCTGGAAGATGTCAATATCAACGATGTATCTGTCTTAGTTATTTCTTCCATAGTTTACTGTCTATCAACGTGGTTTTTTGTTTGATGACTATGTGCTTTGTCTATCCCAGAGACATGGTACCCACATGTATCTGGTCTATTCATAAAACGAGTGATTGCATGAATTTTTACCTAAATTCAAAGAAAAAAAATTTACGCTCTTTCTTGCCTTGTAAGCTCTTTATATATAAAATCTCAACTTCACTCGTGTCTGCATAGTGTTTAAAAATATAACAAAACAATGCTTGGCGTATAACAAATATACATATACAAAGTGTCATTACTAATTTAAGTATAATTTAGCTACATTACAGCGTAGATACTGAAAACCATGACTTTTAATAAATTTGTTGATATTGGTCGTATCGTACGTACGAACTCCAAGAATAGACTGAACTACTACTTTTGCTAGGCAGTTTAAAGCACGGAAGAAAGACCACAGAGCAATGAATGTATCTGTCTGTATGTAACAGATACATTCATTGCTCTGTGGTTTAAAGTGCCACTGCACCATTTCAAACGAATCAGCGATATGCTATAAAATTCAAAGGTGGTTTCAACACCACATAGGGAAAAAAAGATTTACAGGCAAGCATAAAGTAATGGCTAACTTGTTGAATAAAAATAAGGTCCCAGAGATGCAAAATTTAAATATAAAGTAGTAGTTCAAAGTTATTAAATTTACTTCCAAAAAGATAACTGGAGGAGGTTATGAAAATGAACCAGAAATTTCTATTCTTTGAAGATTAGTGGAAATAAATCTACTGAATATGAAACTATGTGAATGAAATGAGAACTATACAAAATCATCACCGACATGGTGCCAGTCGGGAATGTTGTGAAAAAGAAGATAATTCACTCATACAGATATTAAAAAAGCGTTGTCAGTAAAACAAGTCCTCAAAAGACAAGGTTGCGAACTGTTTATTTGCACGAAGTGAAACGTGACGAAATGAAACTTTTGCTTTTATTGAGCCCAAAATATGGTATTTGCTTAGAACCTTTTCGGTCGTATTTTGTGGGTCATGTACATTTATTTTCGACTTGTTAGCTGAGATGAAAATTAAGGTCGAAACCCGAGTTGGAACAGTTATTAATTCCAAGGTATTTTTTGTCAAAGTTATGAGACCACAATTTATTGGCCACTCAATCCAAGGTAAGGTAAAAACTTCGCTGTTACTTTAATTAATTAATTTTGTTATGTTACACTTATAATTAACTATTTGAAACTATTCCTGTTTAGATCGTATAGTTCAATGCTCCTATTTAATACAGAATGGTACGCAAAGCTTTTTGTAGCGCCATCTATTGCACAATAGAAGATATAAATCGTATTCCAAAATTTGAATCCAGTGCATACCTATTATGTAGTTTTTTATTTGGATACATGAGATTTACAGCTTATAGTAGAAAACATTTGAATTCATGCACAGATGTTGCATAAACGTATCTATCATCTTGAACAAGAAACGCAACGCGAGCAATCTCGAAAGTTTGCCAGCACTGCAGTATTTCTAGAATCCAATATTAGACTGTAAATTCGTGACCTTTCTTTTGTAATTTCCCGATAAGATTTCAAAAATCTACACATTGTCGTAGGCTTTGTTAATTCGATTGGTGTTAAAATAATAATTCGAAAAATTGAACGCTCTAAGCCTCTGAAGAGCTAAGTTATGTCCAAATTGGTTTCTAGCTAGCATAGCGATCCATAGAAGATTCCATAACTGCCATTATGAAGCAGATAATGTTATATTACTCCTATATAAAATTTCTTCGATGAATGACCTGAAAAAATGAAGTAATCTAAATTAGGAACAAATATTTAGATTACATCCTTTGAATGAAAATCAAGATATCCGAAGCGACGCAAAAGTATTTTGGACAGGTTATTTGTTAGACGGCAACTAACAATTATGTAAGTAATTGAATACTTTCCCGAAGAATCCAGGTACTGTCTTGAAAATTTCTAATATAAAATAATTATACCTAGAGAGACTGAAACGAGATAATCTAAGATAGTGGGTTCTCGACTCAAGACTACTCTCAAGGTCACACGGCTATTCTGTCTGTTACTAAGTTACAATTTGTTCAATAATAGTTCGTTTTCGATTCCAGTGGCGAGTTACAATCTTCACCAAGCGTATTATGATTAAAATTCTGAAATACAATTTCGAGAATATAAAAGGAATTTATATCAACAAAATATTTCTTCAGGAATCGGTTGCTAGATTAGAACAAAAACAAGAATATAGTAATAAAAACTTGATAACAAATAAACTGGTCGTAAACGAGCACCTTGAAGTAGTCGGTTTACATAATCCTGTAGGTACGTCGGTTCCTTCAAGCTCTGGAGCATCATGGAGGACTATGCAATTTTATAATTGAAGAGGCTTAGGGCATAGTCTTTCCTTATGGAAAGACCCCTGTTGCGTAGTGAATCTTTATATGGTTGAGGCTAACCTTTATGTGGCTCATTTGCTTTTTTCTCAGCTATTTCAATGAAACAAATGAGGAGGACATTGGATCTAGTGTGTACACTGGAGACCTAAGATTAGATTAAGATAAATTGCTCTTACTCACTAAAGAAGGCACTAAAGATACTGTGAAACGTCAAGGTCGGTATCTCAAGGAAAACGTGATAAGTCTATTCACAGTTTCTGTGAACGCCGCTATGTAAGAAGGGTCGGGCGCTGAATTAATTTATCTTCGTTCGGATTAGGCATTGCATTGTTAGCTTTTGTGTTCAGATGAATTCGCTGAGCGACCTTTGACTTTACTACAATTTTGGAGTAAGTTCATAGTGCTATTTCTGCGATATATTCACATTACTAAAGATAATTATTACAAGAGTAAGCCAATGAACTAAGCATGATAAGGAACAAAGTATTTTTGAACGTACGTATTTGTAAATAATTATAAAGGAATTGATTTAAATATTCATTTTTAGTCAAATACACTCAAATGTGCATCGCCGATACCACCTTGTGAAACGAAACTTTATCACATTATCGCAGATCAAGTCTGTATACATTTTTGTATCGTAACAATCCAATCATAAAATCATTGTATTCATACGTCATAAATACATCGACTTATTTGTAATACCTAAGATCCCTTCCTTACACTTCCAACTAAAGTATGTACACAGATATCCATCTTCGTGCGACCGTGCTCAGACGTGAAGCCCATGCCTCAACCATAAAGCCGTGGTATACAACACGACTCTTGTGTTGTTCGGCAGACACAGCGCAGAAGAAACAGTACGCCATTTACTATTTCGATGTTTTGATCATAAAGTTTAGTAGCACAGTTTTCATAGTCATCTGTCCTCGTTCCATTCAATTTCCTTTTTTTAGACGTTATATGAATTTATTGTTTCACGCTTTTTATAATTTTAAGGGACAATTTAAATTGTTCGCTATTTAAAATTATTATGATTTATTTAAACCATTGCCCATAACATTAGTGTAAAAATATTTGGAGCGTTTTTCAGTCGCAATTTATTCCCAAAACTATTTTTAACAAACCATACTCGTAGAAAGGGCCACTTATTTTTTTAAGACATCACAAATTTTTAACACACTTAGCAGTTGTTAACCTACTGTTCAGTTTTTACTACAACTCAATATTTGAAGTGGAAACATACCTTTGCCGTAACAATCCCTCTAAAACGAGCCGCAAGATAACGCACGTTCGTTCTACTGTTTTGAATTGGAAGGGTTATTTTTTCCTACCCTCCTTTGTTGATGCATTTGTATGAATAGTCTTGTATACTCGTAGATGTATGCTGGTGGAACAATTGTCTGAACAGGTGTCGTATTTTCAAGAAGGATCTGCTTTGTAAAGCTATGAAGCTGTCTCAAGTTGAATTTCTCTTGAGACTGACGTAATGTCATCAAATTTGAAACGAGAAATTACAGCAAAAAACGTTCCTAGGACTATTGCTGACACTGATGTTTGAGCTATAAATGATAAATTAATATGAGGACTATAAAAAAATAATTTAGAAATGGTATACTTTTAACAAGCCAGACAAGTAATTTTTATTTTACATAGATTGCAAGTTAACAATATACATTTCATGTACACACTTCAACTACAATTCAGCAAATTGTAGAACACTACAAACATACGAGAGTTATCCATCAGAAATCCTGCCAGTAATTGAATATTCGATGAAACCAGCTCCATTTCCAACACTAATACTCAAATATTAGATTTGGAATTGTCGACCCAAATATTGTGTATAGGTGTTTCATTTTATTCATATCGACTACGACGAAATAGAGTTATACGACCGTGTATTACGCATAAGGAAAATCTGTACTGATATAATTTACTATTACTACTACAAGATTTACTGAATTGAAGTCAAAATACTCTCTTTCTACCTATCAAGTATCAGTATTTGGATTAACAACAGGTTTCCTATTATTTACTTTAGTTCATAGGGTAAACTAGTTAATGACACACTTTTGACATTAAGTAGATCCACATTAATAAAATCGTCGAGTACCAGTCGTAAAGCATAAACGAGATTCGTGAGTTATGTAAGTAATTTTATACCATAACCTGAAACTACTTTAACCGTCATCGTAGGAATTTCTAAGCATTCCACGGTAATTAATTAAGTATTCATAAGGTCGTCTGATTTATTAGCAGCATTCCTATTGAGCTTCATTATACTTGGGTACAGCGATTACCATCTTGCTATTTGTGTATTTCATATTTACCTCGCTGTATATTAATAACTTCCACGTCCACTTATTCAGGTGGTAACAATGTCAGTGTTTTTGGATTTGTTAGGATGTTTTGTTTCAGTTGTGTTTTGTTTATTTACCTCAAGTAAGTATTCAGTGACACGAAAATGGCAAAAAACTACAATCACCTAAATTTTAATGTCACTAAATGATAAGAAAATCTAACAAATGTAAAATATGCTGTATCAGTCCAAAATTTCAAAATCACATAAACAGAAATATCAGTCTACTAGCAATTTCTAAGAATTAATACATTTCTAGGAAATTTCAATTTCACCTATTAATTGGTACAGATTACAAATAATTGATCTTATTAGTTATCTACGGAAACTAGGTTTTAATATCCAATGATGTCTAAGTAATTACGATCGCACGACTTCACTTCTTTTGTAATTTAAGTAATCGTCAACAACTTTTCACATTTTATTAAATTCAGAGACTTTTTCTCCTAATTATCTCCAGATTCTTATTACCAGTCTGACGAAAGTTTGACAGGCAATCAAAAGTTAAGACAGATTTTATAAATTCTGATATCAGCCGATCAATATTTTAGAAGTCAAGCCGATGTTTACTTCTGATTTAAGACTTATGTAACATGACTTAAGAGTTAAGACATAATATGTCTTAAATTTATTATGTTAATGTATTAAATTATGTAGGTAATATAAATCGTACTCGTAATCGTATTTGCTGAAATAATCAAGGAAGCAGTAATAGAAAGACTGTAAAAGAAAGGAAATTGGTAATCATATAAGTCTTAATTATGTTACATAATGATCAAGTCTCAATTATGATACATATTGTTACAATTCTTAATTATGTTACATAATGTCACAAGTCTTAATTATGTTACATAATTAAGACTTATATAATTACCAATTTCCTTTCTTTTACTGATTTCTCTATTACTGCTTGGTTCATTATTTCAGCAAATACGATTACGACTACAATTTATTTTAATTTAATACTACATTTTGAAACTTTAATGTTTTAAAAATTACCAACGATTACGATCTAGATCCCTCCTTACAATCTCATCATCATAAAAGTTTTATTTCAATGCTTCTTTTCATAAGTTTAGTGGTTTGGTCATTAAATTAATCTAAAACGTACTTTAGCACTTGACCATTCCCTAATAATGATTCTTTTGAGACCACACTACCTGTTTATTGTCCCTGAATAGTTCCTTATATTTTCTTAATTTGTTACTCTTGAACAGCTTAAGAAAACTCCAATTGAGGTAAATTCACGGGCTCCCAAGAGAAAATACAAGGAATCAAAGAGAAACATTTTAGCATAATACTTCCTGGTCTTATCTCGGCACGACAGCAGAAAACGATTCGCTTGATCGAATTCGTGTAATGTTATGTATTGCTTGTAAATTGTTCTTGGATTTCGTGATAGCCAAAATAACGGCATATCTGAACTGAAAGTCGATCCGGACTGTAATTGGATTCGTTTGTTTCTTATTTTTTATTTTGCTTAAGCGGTGTGAAGGCTTTAAGAGCTCAACGTTGTCGTGTTCACATTGTGTTAACTTGTGATCATTATTTTTGGATAACACGGCCATATATCGATTAGCGTAGTTATATTTTATGCTGTCAACTATTCACTATCAAAACTGGTAGTAAAATATAATTCAGGTAATATTTTATACGCTCTTTACATTGAAATCAAGACCAAGTATTTTTTGTTTGAACCTATTGTAATCCTAAGATCATTATTTAGGTACTTTAAAGAGTTTACTTACGTTTATTTCGTTAAACCTGAGGAAAGACATCAATTATGTAAACATTAATTAATTAACTAGCAGAATTAATTATTTAGCAGATGTAATTCTCATAAAGGAATTTCATACAAATAAAAATATTAGATAGCAAAATGTCAGCTACCTAATAAGCTGATCTTGCTAAGATGTCCATAAAGTTTAATCTTCAAAATGTTTACTGTGAAATAATTTTATTACCGCAGACGGCGTCAGGTGATTAAAATGATTAATGTACAAGGCAGCCCTCCTCGGGCATTAATTTTTGATGCTTTGAATACTATTTCAGCGCTCGCTGAGTATTCATGAAGTAAACAAATATTTTATTATGTTATTACTCAGAACATTGGGATACAAGCAACATTAATTTTATTGTTTAACCAATTGTTTAGTAAGAACACTAGATCTTGCGTTACTGACCTTGTAGGTAAAATTCGAAGATAAAATTTTACCTTAAGCGGATGACATAATATAGCTAGGATTGCGATCAGTACTAATTGTTTAGTGTAGTAGTGCTATTGTGTAAGAGATTTCCTATTGTATAACTATTATATAACATTGTATAATTATTGCATAAGAGTATGTAATAATATCGTATAAGATATCTCCAATCAAATTTGAGGATTGGCTAAATTTCTGGTAGCATAAACTTTAAGGTTTATTTGTAAGAAGGTCGTAGCTAGCTTTGCTTTGCAAAGAACCCTGATTCCATAACTAGTTGGGTACCACTGTAAGTGTTTTGCGGAAACATTACGATTCTAGTTTTGAACTTTGCCAGTCAGTACTTCAATAAGGTGGAGTATTCTTCAAGCTTCCTCGTTTATGAGCAGAGGATCTATGCTCAGTTATTAATAATGGATTGAGGGCAATCTTAATAATTCTATTATTGTAACTACAACAAGTACTCCACCGATATTTTCCGCCGATATTTCGATCCAGTTGCATAGATCACGGACCCTAAGACTGCAGTGTGCGGAAAAACTCTTGACAGCTGACACTAATGACAGATAAGCCTGTCAACGTCGTATTTTGCACTATACAAATCGAAATATCGGTGTAAAATACATAAAACATAGACAGTAGTTACCAATAAAATGTTTACTGTCCGCGAGGTCAAAGGTTCTATTGTTAATTTATATGTAACCAAATTGTGATATCTCCTTAATAATAAAATTATCTCAGTTTCTTCAACACTTCGGTCTATCTTTCAAAATGGCTTACTTAAACGCTCCACGTTAAGTAGCAATTAAAGTTAATGTCAAGTTTGCTCGTAACTCGGCTAAGTAGTTTCATAATTTCTCCTCACAGCTGGGCTGTTACTAAAAATAAAATCATGACACTATGTAGTTTGAGTATCTTAAATATGACTAAAAATACAGTGACACAATATAGTTTGAGTACCTTAAATATGATTAAAAATAACACAATATAGTTTAAGTATCTTAAAAATGTTGCATTTAAGTAACATGCTTTTTTGTAATACAAATATGTAATGGGTTTAACAATACCGGACAGTAATTGAAGCATTTCAACTTCTTCAGTCTTTCACTAAGGATGTACCATTCTAAATTCTTCTAAGTATTGTTATCAGTACAGACATTAGCCAAGAAGAACCTGTATCTGGCTGTTTAAAATGAACCTAACAAACATTTCACTATTGATTTCAAAAGTATGGCTTAATCAGTTGTCTTCTTCAAAATGTAACGAACCTTGTTTTCCAGACTGTACTTTGAAATTTTAATTTCAAGTTTAGAATCCCTGTAAATATACAAATACTACTTACTACAAATGCAAAAACGTCTCGAAAGTGACCCTATATTGTAGCAAGCGTACTTAACCTAGACAGTGCCCTATTTTTTATGCAATAGGATATAGAAAAACGAAGGTGGTAGGTATAGATTCAAAAAATATACAGCTTCAACACCCAACCCAGTCTTACAAAAGTATTGTAATAATTTATCAGCTGTGTTCATTAATGATCGCTCACCGTAAGACAGGAAATTGAACAGCTCTTTATTAAAAACGTGATTAATGAAAAGCTTCCGTTGAAAATAGCTTTTGCAGCTAAACTAAACGATAATAACGTTTTATTGAACACGCCATCCCTGGAAGACTCAATTTCATTATCTAGCATGGAGTGAATTTTGTGATTTAATTTCTCCAAATCGAGATGAGTCGATACAATATCAAAATTTGTCTTATTGATATTAATTACGAGTAAGTAAAAACGAGATTTGAAACTTTAGAAAAACCTACGATTGGTAAAGAAAATTTAAAAGTAGAAACACCTTTTAATCTCAGTTAGATCTTTTAATATCAGATTAGAGATAATAGAAATAGTTTGGATAAACACATTATGAGTAGGTAGTTGGCAGTGACCTTGCCTCCGAATCGAGGTATCCCGGGTTCGATTCCCAGCCGGGGCAGATATTGATGTGACATATAAATGGTTGTTCTCGGGTCATGGGTATTAGTGATGTGTTATTTGTGTTATACATGCCACCCGCGATACAGGGGATTCTACTGCGGGAGTATGAGTGTGTTAGCGTTTTTAGCGTTTATCATAAAATCAGTTTTAGATGAGCACAGTTCAAAATAAAAAACTCTGCATACAGAAACAGTCGTTTTATACTGAAGCTTAAAATACGTAAAATAAAGTAAGTGTTGACGACAATTGTTAACAAAACAGTTTTAGATCTCGTTTTACGTCGGAGAATTTTAATTTTGTATGGACCGACCGGCTGAATTGCGGGGAAGCGTAAACTTCTAAACTGGCAAACCGCTAAACATTTGACAAAACAGCTGCAATAAAACATGCCTAGTGCGTGTCAGAACTCAAACAAGAGCTTCGTATTTACCTTAAATACTCGTACTCGTTAAGACAGACGAGACAGTTAAAAAAAAACCAAACATATCGGGCTATTCGACAATATCTTATACAATGGAAAAAATGCAAAAAAATATTTTCCCTCTTTACGTTTAGGAGAGATATCAATTTTTTTTTCTATTTTGTTGCTGTCGATAACACACAAATTCTCATGTTCACTGTTTTCATGTTTTTAAGTACCAAAGGGGAGGTACGAAAAAGTAGGACAAATGTCTATCTGTCTGTCTAATCTGTGGTCTAGACAGAGGATATGCCAAAACTGTAAACTTAAAACCATAAAAAAACTTCCCAATTTTACATCCATAGATAGATAGTTTGTCAATTTCAACACTCAATATTCCGTATTAAATATTAATTTTTTATTACAATATAGAGTCGTTATCAATCATATTGATGGGCTCATAAAAACAATTAAAAAAAAAACTAACACGTGGCTCTAACAACACGAATATCATCAATAGCAATTATATTGAAAATTCCATTATATAAAGTGCACGTCGAACGGTATCTGATGATAGAACTATTACTTAAAACCATTAGTCGCTACGTCAATATTTTATCATTTTCACGAGTACATAGTTCTACGGTTTAATCATAATAAAACAATCAACAGGGTGGAAATGGATCGAAAAAAAAATTAATTCAATAATAATACATTTTAAATACAAATACAATAATCAAAATCCGCGAACGAACTTCAAATTAATCTGTCTCTTTATGTTGCGCGCGGGATTCGAAGCCGGGACTCCATAGTTTTACCGGACAGGATGTTACGATCTAAGCTATAATTTCCTCGGAAAACAACATTGAATGGCACAAATAATACAAAAGCATCGTAGCAGTTATGTTAGTTGATAAAGTTACACGAGTTTGGGAGCCTTCGTAGCTGCATCGAGGACTGTGAGGGGCTATCGCTAACTTACCAATCCAGTAACGTTACTGCATCGCCTTGATATACATATTATATCATCCGTAACCGTACTTATAAAGGGTTTCAAACCTTCACCCTTTAAGCTTAAACCCTTCACTGAGATACAAAATTAACACGAATAACTTTAGATTTTAACCCTTAAATTTTATTGTTGCTACTTAAAACTATATCCCAGAAATAATTAAACGCTACATCAAACTTTACAACTTTGATAAGCGAGTTCCATCGTGTGTAAAGTTTAAGACATACAATGTGCGAAAAAATATAATTCAAATTATGTTTAGCATAGGTTTGATCCAATTTGGGTAAGTTTTGACACGAAATATCAACAATAGCTCTGCACGTAATGATCCATAATAAAAAAATATTCTCAAACATCCAATAATAAGGCCACGATCCCGGAGTTTCAAAAAATAACTTCGAACATCGAACCGTACCACGTTATAATACAAATAACAAATAAAGAAATTAAGAGTCATCGTTTTCCAATTTGTTCCACTGAAATGAAGTTCTATTAGTTTTATTGGCATTTAATCCAACTGTGAAAAAGATTCGTGATAAACCGCAATTCGCACGGATTTGTTCAAGTTGGTATTAATTCAGTGAAGGTATTAAAGCATTTAGTGTAAATATATCTATCTGTCATCCAATATAAATGTAAACATCTTTGAACCTATCTTATTATTTTAAGTCTATTTTATAACACACCGAATAACGTAACTCCTAATTACAAAACAAGATCACCTACCTTCACAAAAGCTTGTTATAGAAGTTATGCAACTCGTTATAAAAATACAAGCAAAGCACAGCCATTTTCTTTTATTCTACTAGTATTATCCACGTCTAAGACAGTTTCCTACAAAGTGCGGCAATAAAAGGAACAGTTGAAGCGTACATACGAGAGCGGCAAACATTATGGAGTCCACACATTCCCGTGTATCCAAGTGCGCAGTTGCATACCAGTTACGTTTGCATGCATTCCTTCTGCATACAAGCTTACTAGAATACAGTATATTGCTTCATTGATAGTATTCATACCAAACCCTGAACGGAATTAGATTAGTGACATTTCCAGTCATTCTTCCAAAACATGTGATAAATAAATATCTCAACAGCAGTATTACGAATTCAACTTTTTCTAAATGTCTTAAACCTTCGTTTCGTCTTTAAAAAAGTGTATTATATTAAGTTATTTATACACGTACTGGTGGGGCTGCGTGTAAATAGTAGACGCCCAATTACGCTTACAATTTTTGTAAATAAGAGGATAGTTAAGTTACTAATTGGATAAAAAAATATGATTGTATATTTTTAAAACCTTAATTTAACCCGTACGTTGCCAAGGAAAGTTGTTAGCTCACAATGCTCTAAAATAGATTTTTTGAAAACCATTGAAACTCCAAACCAATGCACTATACGAGTGCGGCTCTGCCGAGAGCTGTATTTCAAATTTTAGGGAAAACAAATCGAATTAAACTTTCATTGTTAACTTTAGCTTCAGCTTGTTTACTGAAACAGTTTCGTATTAGTTTGCTATTTTGACGTTGCATCTAGTTTATCGCAGCATTAATCGAAGTTGGCTTATCGTTAAAGTTTTAATTGTGCATAGTTTAATTTTATACTGACAATGTCACCTGGTGGTAAGTGCAAATGTCTACGTAAATCAGTACCTAAAAGGTTTTCTATTGAAGATTTTCAAAGTAAAATCGGGTGGGAACACATGAATAATACTATTGCATGCGTTTCGTAAAAATCTATTCCTGAGCAAATATTCTTTCTGTTTTTAAAATTAATTTATGAAGGATAGTTGTTTGTTGTTGTTGTAAATTCGAAAAAATTACTTATGTTCTGTTCACATATTGGGGTAAAAATTTTACTCCTTTTTAAGATCTGCACATGCATTGAAATTTAGCATGATCAATTGTAATTTTTTCAAACTAAATAATATCGTACTAACCTTCTTTCGCAACTTTTTAAACATTAGTTTAGTCCTCATTAAGGTCTGTCCGACCATTTGTCGAACTTCTCGACTTTTACGTAATCCGAAGCTTCCTTGCATTCGCTTCGAGCTTCAAGTTAATTAAAAGAACATAGCTGTTCACTTGCAAACAAGACTAAGTTTGTTGTAATTTCTTCTCTTGCACAAGGCCATTAAACATAAGTTAAATTCACTGTAATGGCTCCAACCTTCAACGGTAATGGCTTGCAGAGAACGGGTCTCTTGTCATAACTAACTGCAGAGGTAAAACGGGCCCTAGAGCCCTATAGCTTACCCCACTGCCCTGCTCCAGTGCTTATTATTAGAGGGGTCACTGACCAATCTCAATACCTATAATTTTTTTTTAAATCGCTACTTTTATAACAGTAACATTTGGGACCAACGGTTTAACGTCTGAAGCACGGAAGCGTTTTTGACATAAGCGTTTTTCACGGGGCGTTTTTCATGAAAGCGTTTTTCACGGAAGAATTTTTCGTCAGTATCAGTCACCAATCACACACATTTTAGTCACCAACCAATACTACTTTGACAACGCCAAGGTTTGCTGCCTTATTTGAATTCTAGCAGGATTCGAGCTGGTTTCACGTCCAGAAAAATTCGCAAACATTAACTTCGTAACAAGATTCAAGTTACTACTAGAAGTTATTCTATAAAGGTTTTATTTTTTTAACAGCATAGAACCTTAACAGCCTCGTGAAATCTAAGCTCCTTATCTAAATTAATTAGGATAGAAACAGTATTAATCCGGATAATACCAAAAGCAATGAGCGTATTAATTTAATACGGATTTCTATTTTCGTACCCAATCGACTTCCCTAATTAAAGCTTTTCCGAGGAAGTAATTTCCCATTTTCTTTTTGTCTTGACAAAGTACCTAATTGTAAACGTTAGTAAAATGAAAAATAAACATTTATAATGATATAATTACAATAATAATTGTTTTTTTTACCCGACAGTATTAGATGGAGGGTGAAATTTTTCGAGCATTTGTTATAAGTGGTTTTATTACTAGTTTGTTTAGTTCATTAAGATGCTTCTAGCTACAATCTCCATGTAACTTGCTGAAAAAGTTATATAGCTCAATTAATAGCGAACTATCAGTAAAACAGATCATAAGTTCGATTTCAAGTAGTGTCTTATTTCAGCGAGATTTTAGGAAATTTTATTTTCCAAGACATAGAGCCCATTAGACCAAACACTATATAGACGCAATCTTCGAAAACTTACAAAATAATAAAGACTTATAATACGTCAGAGTGACGTGCGCATATATTTTTAAATATTTATTTAATCTTTTACTTCTACGCAAAATCTAGCAATCTAAGCTACATTTCGCTAAATATACTTAAAGCTACTCTATCTTGATCTACTCTATATAAAACAATTCGAATTTATAGTGTTAATTAATACTGGCTCGTTGGACGAAGGTGAAGTAAGGCAAGTAATATTAACTTTTCTAATTAAAATTAACTCGCCGTAAACTTGAGGACGGTTTTCAAACGTGCTGTTTAAATAGGTCTTACACCACCGGCTTCTGTGCAAAAAAATATTTTAACCCTAAAGTAAAGAAATTTTAAGTCTTGGTAATAGCTTTGCCGCAATTTCATGGGCAAGGAAAATCAAGCTGCTAAGTTTTTGAGGTTTTTAATTTTTATATTTATAATAATTTCTTTTTATACTTTCGAATATCTGTTGATACTTACAGCAATAAAACTCTTCTCTTTAGTTTTTGATAATTTTAAACTATTCGTTCGATTTAAACTTCTTTAACCGATTCGTTTGAACTGTTTTGTGTTAACACTTTTTTGTTTATGGAAATTATAATAACTAAATTTTAATTCAGAAATTCATCGTAAATACGAAAATGCGGTGCGAAGAGAAATAAAGGATATTATGTAAAGTCAAAATTGACAAATAAAACATAGTAAAAAAATGATTTTTTTTTAACAAGGCCAAGCTTACCTACATTGCAAGCTTAGGCTTACCTACATTCAAATTTCTAAAGTACAAATTGGAGTCCGTGATACTGTAGCTCTACTTCTCTTATACTACGTAGGTCTGCTACCAAGCGATCGGCTTCAATCGTCTCTTATGACACCATAGTCTGCCGGAATGACATTGGGATCAGTAGCGCCCCAATACCATACATTTCTTACGGTTTACTTTAGATCTGAATAGTACAATACTTCTGGCATAAAAGATTAGGTCCGAACAAGTTGAGACCTGCCAAACATCTGGTAGTCTCAGAAACAAATTAGCCCGTTGCGAGAATACTTAACACCAATTGATGTGTCAAATGGTTTAACCGCACAATTGCGGCCTGACCTACTATGACGCATCACATTACGATGTCACCTGCCACGAATACAAGTAGATATTGATATGTATACTAAAGACAAGTAATTCAGGTTGATTACCTATAGGGTCAATTCTGTACCTACACATTTTTATCGTTATCTATACTAATAATATAATGCTGAAGAGTTTGTTTGTTTGAACGCGCTAATTTAGGAACTACTTTAAGTCAATTGCTTAGTAATAAAAGTTTGAATTAATGATCAACTCTTTTATTCTTAATTTTTTGTTGAAAAATAATTAATTACCGCGTCAAAGTTATTATCAGCACAATTTTTTTTGTACTTTAACCTTTACCCAAAGTTAATTTTAATTGATTCATTTTTTTTTACGTTGATTACTAATCATGATTAAAAGAGTTATTGAGGCGTAAGACATTTTGATAATCAAATTAAATTACAATTATTGAGTGGAACGAATGAGTGAACGACAAGATACTTAATTACATTAACTCGAAAACGTTGATTACGATCCCTCTGCTAAAATTAGGTGTATATGTAATTTATATAAATATATTAATACGTTTAGGGTTCCACTTTATATCCCTTTTAAGGAATAATACAACATGGTTCAATATTTGACATAGTCAAAGTTGACATAGATAAGGAAAGCAAAATACTTTTATTTCTAAGAGCGTGGAGCATTATTATTATTATTAAAAGACAACTATGATGGTTATAAAATTAAATATATAAAATCACTTCTAAATCCATATTTTTCAATAAAATAGTTCACGCAATTCAGTAACTTGGTTAACCATTTACATAAAAAAAAATTACAATACGCGAAACTTTTTCAAAGCGTAAAATTTTTTATCCAATGAAAACAAAAATTCGAGAAAATAGTTTTTGACGTAAATTTAAACTTGATCATTTTCAGCATACAAATGTAACGGTTTTATTTTATACTGTTACTCCACAAAAGAACGTGATTGTCATTCCAATGTTTTATATTTTTGCAGAATTTTGTTGATTCGTTTCACTTTATATTTACGAGAGACAATGACTTCTGAAGCTTGAAAATAAATTGAGGGAAAAACGAGGACCCGGGAAATATTTTTTCCTTTGTACTGTACTTAATTTAAATACAAAAATTACGCCAAGCGCGAACATTGTTCATTAGACCTCGAATAAAAAACAAAATTTAAATTTTAGAAAAATCCACAATGGATTACAAAAGAGGTAATAGAAAAAAAATATAATTTAAAAACCTCGTTTTATAAAAAATGCGCCTATTTAAAGTATTTATACGTATAGCTAGCTTACGTAACGCGTCAGATTTCATTAAAACATTGACCCAAACATTTCTCCAGGAGCTATATAAGAATACAAGATAAATGTTAATAATTTTAATTGCTAAAGGATTCTCTCCTTTCGGAAAAGTTGTAAAGTAAAATAACTAATTCTCCTGAGAGACATTTACGCAGTTAAATGGCTTTCAGATTAAGCGCCGTCTGTTTTCATTTCGCATCAATTAATATATTTCTTATCTTGTTTTCGGTACTTCCATCATTTCCATAAACTTCGCAACAAAATGTATCAAGTTTCGAAATATTAAATTTCTTGAACTTCAACAACCGTTTTGTAGCAATTCGAAACGTAAATATTTTTGACAAAGATAACAGAAATTGGAATTTTTTGTCAGGTGTTATTTCTATTTATCTTGTCAGTAATAAAAAAATACATATATGTATAAGCATGCGCAAAATACAACATTTTTTGTTCCTATTGCCGTTTTTGCAATATTTTTTATTGCTGCTCCTCTCCTATTCATCTTAGCATAATTATATAAAGCCTTCATCGATAAATGGACTATCTTACACTAAAAGAATTTTTCGAATCGGTCCAGTAGTTCCTGAGATTAGCGCGTTCAAACAAACTCTTCAGCTTTATATTATTAGTATAGATAACTTGTTTGCAAACGCCATATCAGTTGAGGCACAAAAAATGATGCAGGATTGTGTGCGTTTGCTTACTACTTAGAAGACTATCAAGCTGACGAATACTAAATACAGGTTTGAATAATGTGAATTGCATAACGTCAAAATTAACACATTTAATAGAACAATTCGTCCGCCTCGAGGTCATTGTCAGTTTGAATTGGAGTATTCGTATCTCACAGACTTAATTTATTGTCTGTGGTATCTCAATCTCGTTGTGATCTCTCCTTTGAGTGGCTATGACAGCTTTCATAGCGGAAAGATAAATTTTATTGTAGCAAAGTTTTACTTTCTCAACATTAGACAAATTATTGTCTAGCCTTAGAATAATTAACACTATAGAAGTATAGTCTTCATACAAACGCCATTTCTAAAATGAAGCACAATACCGATAATTATTCTAAGTGTCTAGCTTATAAAAGTTACTGGCGATTTAATTCTAAAAAGTTACACCTAAAATATGTTTAAAAGTAATTGAAGGTATTCTTTAAATGTAAGATAGTTACGAATTCAATGATTTGAACAAAGACCTAGAAAAACGAGAAAAATAATACATTTATTAAAGGTATTTCCAGATTTATTTGTACACTTAATTATAATAATTTGAATGCATACGACATAATACGCCCTATTTTTAGCAATTTTTTGCCAATTTCTCAATTTTTTTCTCTCTATTTTTCTTAAAATAAACCTGATTTTATACATTTATTATTACTGGTTTAAACATTAATTACGGATGAAACATACTTTTTATTTATACCGCGGTACTAAGAAAATAGAACGTGAATCGATGGAAAATAATTGTAGTTCATAGTGAAGTCAAGTATCCATACGTTTTTAATTGGATTGTCACTGGCATGTCCACTTCATCTTTGAAATAATTATTTCCGATCAAACTCTTGACATTAAATAGAATAATCGAGATTAAAAACACAGACGAAAAATATACAGACTGAGACTTCGGAACAAATGAGGGTAGTATAAAAAAACATAACGTACTTATTAAATGATAAAGTTTCCTGGTACATTACTCGACAGGCCGTGCTCTGTGACATACGTCAAATCGTAAGAAAGACTTAATTTTTTTGTTCTGAACACTCAGTCTAAATAATTTTTGGTCTGAGATTAAAAACTATTTTATGCTTAATGATCGATTTGACGTAAACATCGGGCCGTTATTGGGTCGTTATTTCTTTAGAGTACGAATTCGACGACAAATAATTATCGTGAAGATAATATTTGTTCTTATAAAATTAGGTACCTAGTAATTATTATAAAAACAAAAGTCAACTACAATAACACTTTGGAACGTAATAAAACTATTTAGCTTTAGGGGTCTCTTGCATAATGGAAAAGAATACAATATTACCAAAATATGTATATTGAAATCTGTAACTAGCTGACTCGGCAAACTTCGTACCGCCTCAGAATCAATTTAAAAACATTTTTTCATATACTCACTTTTTAAACCTTCCCTGGAATTCCACAAATATTACAAAACCAAAATTAGCCAAATTAGTCCAGTCATTCTCGAGTTTTCGTGAGACTAACGAATAGCATTTCATTTTTATTTTATAGATAGATAGATAGATATAGTATGTCTATTAATGAACCTACCGTATACCTAACTGTATCCTAGCTTTGTTTCAAAATTGGCATACAAACCTGCTTCCTCGAACTACTACTTTGTAACACAATATTCAGATTTCAGTTCCATGACGTCTTATACCGCGGTTGCGGTGTGAAATGCAAAATGAGCTGCAAGTGACGGCTGCATTCGCCACAAGCGTTTGAGTAGTTGTTTAGTTTACACGTGTGAGACGTAGGGAGATATTTTACACGTGTAAGAAAAAGGATAGCGAAGAGAAAAGCTATAATATTCTTTGGTATAAAGCATTGTTCATAAGCAGAGATAGCCTAGTGGTTTGAACGTTGGTCTCTCGAACGGGAGTTCCTAAGTTCAAATCCCCCAGCACGCACCTCTTATTTAAAAAAGTTATGTGTGTATTAAATACTAATTATCATTCGTTTCGGTAAAGGAAAACTTTGTGAGGGTTATCCATAAAGTTCACAAAGGAGTGCGTAATCTGCCAATTCACACTTGGCCAGCGTGGTAGACTATGCTCTGTACTCCTCACAATGTGAAAGAAGACCCGAGCCGAGCAGTGAGACAGTTATGGGCTGTAATCATGATGATATTCTAATTATAAGACATACTTTGTTCGTGAAATCAGCCATTTGTTAATGAATTAAAATAGTCGCACACTACCACACTACGTTTGATACTTTCACACTTGTCAGATGGAAGGTCCCTTTGACAGATAATTGACTTTGACATTGACATTTTCCAACCAATAATGTCAAACCAGTCTGTACTCTATTATCGAATTTCAACTGTAGAGCCGATCGTCTAGTAAAAATAATTACCCGAAATGAGATACTCCTACACTACGGTACTTTATGAAATTTTAGAGGCACTATCGTGCATGCGGTTGTGAAAGCCCAAGTGAGTTGCAGCTGACAGCTATATTCACCAGAAAGCGCTTTAAGCACTTTAAAGCTGGTTTCTTCCTCAGACATTTTCCTGAGAAACGGTAAAGTAAGCTATTTACAAATTCAACACTAAACGAAACCACAAGGATGAAGCTTGTTACGAGTATAATTTTTTGATAGTTGCAAAGTTGCTGACACGACTTTTATCGATAATTTCAAATGTGTTATAAACACTAGGTCATTAACTAGGAGACAAATGTGTCATAAGTTAGCCCTTACCTAGTATTTTCTGTTTGTGATGCCTGTTTTAATAAGACAAGTAATTATCGTACAGATAAGACGTTTTTTCTATTGTTCGTCCGTTATAAAAAAAACATAACATATTCTATGGTATCTATACTTCTATACTAATAATATAAAGCTGAATAGTTTGTATGTTTGTTTGTTTGAACGCGCTAATCTCAGAAACGACTGAACCGATTCGAAAAAATATTTTAGTGTAAAATAGTCCATTTGTTGAGGAAGGCCATTCATAGGCTACATACCATCACGCTATGATGAGAGAAGCAGCAATAAAAAATATTGTGAAAACGGAATAATACGCGAGCGGACTTGGAGGCGATTGCCAGTAAAATATAATTGCCAATACATAAAAACAAAACATTTTACCCTCAGTTTATGAACACAGATAATCAAACAGACAAACAAAAAGATAGTCTGTCCGCTTCACCTTAGTCATTCGATGGACTGAAGCCTATCACTGAGTACAAAAGGCAAACGGAATATTGCGTTTATAGAATAGAAAATGCAAAATGGGATGCAAGTGACAGGCGCTTACGTCACAATCCGTATGAGGCAGACAGCTTTCCATTCTTGAAGATTCATTCGAAATATTCATGTATTATACGAGACAAGATGCGGCGGAGGCATAATGGAGTGCTTACTGCGCCCAAATTTTCTTGAAGCACCATTTTTTTAAATCGCACATCCAACTTTTCATTGACACCTTCAAGTAGATAGACATAGTACACATACATACTCGTAGATAGGTATCATTTTTTCCCATTAATAACTCCAAGATGAGATTGGCAGATATATTATTATGCTTTATTGTGCACACTAATAAAATATACGTACAGAGAAAACAAAATTTAAACATTTATGTTTATAAACATTAACACAGTATAAGACATGCATACGCATGCAAACACACACATTGACAAAGTGATACCTACGAGTTAACTAACACAATTAAAAAATACTTGTAACTTACTTAAAATGTTAAATTTAATCACTGCGAAGCCTACCTCCTTTAAACTTGACCCTCGTACCATCTTGTTTTTTATTACGGTCCTATATTGTATAGTTACTAAGGCGAAATAAATGTTTCTTTCTTATAATAATTAGAAGAAAATAACTAATAATTACAAAAAAATACGTATAAACTTAGAAATTGATACAAATATGTATCAAAATGAAATCATGAGCATGATCCGTCAGGTTTTGGCCGCCTAGCTGAGATGGAGATGGGCGAAAAACACACATTTACATAGATGAAGCTCGAATGCTCCATTATGTAAATGAAATCACGTCGATCCCTGTTATATACCCTGTTCTATGCCCCAAACCGAGATTCGGGCTTTCCAAATCGCATCAAATTTTCTTTAAAAGCAATTCCAAGTACAATGTGATGTTATTTTCAGAATGAGAACTATTTCACTAGAAGTAGGCACAGAAACGTACGTTAGAACAACGTTATTTGCAAATGTATGTTTTATTCAACAACCTCATTAACCTTGCTTGGTTACAAAAACAATTAAAATGTTTAATGAAAAATCCACTGCAGGAATCACTGACACTCTTTTTATCAGGTGTGTTATAACAATTTAAAACCATGAAGAATTTGATGCAGAGGGCGCAGTGTATCGCATTTAGAATCCAGATTCTAAAATATAGAAGCCTGACGCAGACGTCCAGAATTTTTCAGATTCTCAATTTACTCGGACAGAAGGGGTAATCAGGGTCGAAAGAGCTAGAGGTAAGTTGCGCCGACGGAAACGTTTCCACAATAGAAAAAGACTTACCCATGGCTCTTGCAACCCCGTTCTCCCCACTGTCAATTCAGAGCTGGAAAATTCCGGACGTTTGCGCACGCCCTTAATCGTGAAGAAATGATAAAGTTCTCGTTCTAAGTGTGTGTCGTTTGTCTATTCGTGTCTATTGCACTCACGTCACAGAGAACCGAAGGGCTATGAGTGTGTAAGGTTATTTAATCTTACAATGTAGGTCAGCGATTTATATATATTTTTATTTTTATTTATTACTGAACCGGATTTTATCCGGGACTTTACTCACCTTATTTTTTTTGAATAAACAGTACTGTTTTATTCGGTACTAGTGGACCCGCCCTCGCTTCGCTTCGGTGTATATTTTATGTTAAAGAAATGACTACTACACGTGTTGTATGTTTTTTCAATATGGCTGTATTTGGTTGGTTTTTTACACCTTGGGTTCAAAAAACCGAAATATCTTACGGAGCCCTATTTTTTCTAAAATAATATATAGCCTATGTTACTCGTAGATAACGTAGTTTTTCAATGGTGAAAGAATTTTTTAAATCGGTCCAGTAGTTATTGAGCCTATTCAATACAAACAAACAAACAAAAAAATATTACCTCTTTATAATATTAGTTTAGATTTTACCTTGCTTATACATATAAATTTTTTCCAATACCTGTTATGTCAATGGCTAAAGCGTGAAGTCGAAATAAAAAAACTAACGGATTCGACAATATAAGGCACTTAGCAACCATGTTCTGTGGAATATTATCCACTAGACGATGCCCGCGGCTCCGCCCGCGGAAAAGTCGATAAACAAAATATTGATTTTATCCCAAGGGAACCTATAATCGGGATAAAATGTATCCTATGTCCTATTCCTGGATGCAACCTATCTGTGTACCAAGTTTCAGCTTAATCCGTTCAGCGGTTAGACCGTGAAGGAGGGACAAACATCCAAACATCCAAACATCCAAACATCCAAATATCCAAACATCCAAACATCCAAACATCATTACAAACTTTCACATTTATAATATTAGTAGGATTGTTGCATGACACATTTAATGAGTAAAGAGGTACGAAAATAGTTCTGTAAAATAATAATTTCATTACAACAGAAATTGATTACGTCGCTAAAATCGCGTGTATTGTATCTCAACTATCTATCTATCTCAATAAAGTAAAAACGGCCTCAAGGTAAACATAACGTGATTAATTGCTTAACGCTATTAATTCATAAGCCTTGAAGGCTTGTTGGTTTAGAACGAAATCATAACGATACTCTAATATTTGAATAAGTTTATTGATAGTAAATTAAAAGAGCCCTTGGCAGATTTTACCCTACTCTGTCAGAAAGAGGGTAACGTTTTACGAGCGTTTGTATGTATGTATGTCCAATTCTTTAACGCACTCTAAAACTGCTAAAAACGGCTAATATTCAATACATTTTGTTGTGCATATACAGAAAGATCTCAAAAAGATTGTAATAGAGCCAATGGTCAATTACTATCTTATTCCAGAAGGATTTAAATTAAAACAGGAAGTCACACACAATCTATCTTAGTATTATGAAAATTAAACTCATAGAGGACGCTACCTGCTGTTACAACATGAATAATTTCCCTTCACAAGACTGAGTCGATCGCGTCGAGTAAATTAGTCAACTTTGTCAAGTTGTATAGTCTCTTAGTTTAAATTAAACTATGTTGAAATATACAAGCATACTAACCTTATCGGGATCTTAAGTAAAAGTTGTTGCGATGTTTGAGATGCATTTAGCTTTTAGGATAATAATAATAATTAATAATTAGGTACCCTAACCAGTATATACAAATACCTTCAAAGTCTCTACAAGAATAAAAAGTATAAGTTATTGAAAACATGTGCTTAAATAAAATGTTTTTAATTTTTAATACTACGTACGGAATCCTAAAACTCGTGATAATTCCATAACATCTTTTTGGAATTCTTTGACATAAATCTATTGTTTAGCTTCTTACGAAAACTTTCCATCTGAAGGCATCTTTTGATAGGACGTCATTACTTGTCTTTATAATAGGATTGACTTTAACATTTCCAACAAGACTGAGCAAAATGTTCCGTTGTGCCTCATCAAAGATCTTTGAAAAGTTTTAAATCGAATTTCCGTTATGGCGCCCAGAGAATTGGGTCTAATCTAAGGGAATACAACTTTGTGGGAAAATAAAAATTAATATAACGAAAATGAATTTTATGCATAAAACAGCATTTTTAAGCTTTGTGTTTAATACTTAGACTCAGGGGAATACGCATTGTTCGACCAAATTCGAGTAGAAAAAATATTACTCATTATTAACTAGACTACTAGATAATATTTACTAACAGGACTAACCTACGCTCATAGTCCTAACTTTCGTAATTCCCTTACTAATTAACGATATTTATCATTCCTACTAACCAACTAACATTACCTCCTATAGTCCTAGTTACGGTCTATTCCGATGTCTTTAGGAGACAGGGAAAGGTGTCACTATAATCTCGGTCTATTCCCATTTAAACAACTGCCGTATACCAGTAAGTTAAATTATGGAAAAGGCAAGATAAATCAGCCCGGTCTGGGATTCAACATATCAACTATTGATGCACCCAGTTTTAGTATGATTGAATCACGATTGGTCATCGCAATAAGGAAAAATCACATGGTTTTTGCAGCAAGTCATACAATCGATCGATAGGGCCCTTCCACTTCGAGATATAGTATGTCACGTCACGCTCCCATATCAGTGACCGGACTTTTATGATCAGTGTACGTGACAACAAACTCGGATAACGCAATTTTCTTGTCAATGTATAGATGAATCGTAGAAAGGTTTCTTTGGTTACTCAGGTTTAAGTAGCGCCTTTTACAAAGATTTCCTTTTTTTCATTAACAGTGAAACTTGTTTGTATAAAAAATTCACAGGAAGGAGGTTTCATTAAAAAAAATGCCTATTTCACTCTTACAATGGATATGATAATGTAACCTATACATAATGAAATTCGTCAAGCTGTTTAGAGTTAGACTCTAGAGCATGCTAAAGAAATGAACAAATATACAGGGTGTAACCGTTAAGTGTGCACAGGCGATTATTCCGTAACTATTATAGATATCA
>LGAG01000764.1:1047536-1060458 GCA_001278395.1 Lerema accius
TACTATTCTACTTAAAATAAAGAAACCAAAACTTTTCTTCTATGTCTTACAAAATGTATGGGAGTGTTTAATATAATTTTTTTTGATATTTCTCGTCGTATTTTTAAAAAGTTATTATTGCCATTTTACTCATTAGGTAAAGTACTTTCGATATCAGTTTAAAGTTTTTTGATATCTGCAACAGTTACGGAATAATCACCTGTGCACACTTAACGATTACACCCGGTATATACATATACCTTTAAAAAAACATAACTCTCCTCCTAACGCAGTCAGATAAAAACTATAAGACCACTAAATCAAGATGTTAACACTACGACATACGGATTTTCTTTTTTATCGATAAGTAAATGTCTGAACTAAAAACAAGAAAAGCTTTTAAGTCTCGTTCCCGGCTAGTAATTTACTGCTGGCCGTTGCCGCCACGCGATACCCATATACTAGTGCTAACCGCCTTCGAAGACATTCTGCGTATCAGTAAATAATATAAATGAGTAAAGAAGATAGTCTTCAATAATCTTTACACAGATGATTGTAAATGGATGACTATTTGAGGGCTCATTCTACTAACACAACTTTTGTTTGGACCAAAGTCGAAATCTATCAACTTCCTCGGTATCGTAAACAATTAAAATGTATTATTGTTATGTATCTGTTATGTACTATGTGATAAATTAAGTAATATCGAAAGTTAATTGCAATACAAAATCAGAATTCACACATTTAACAACACTATGAACTCTCAGTTGTACTGGTCCCTAATTCTATTATTAAATCTATATAATTTGAGTATTTATTAGGACTTCACCTATGCAACAAACTAAATCAAATAGCTCCAATACCACTCTTTATGTAATTCTTAAATAGGTGAATTTAAGTGCTTCTAACGTACGAGGTTAAAACAAAAACACAGGAAATCTTTTAAGTCAAGATGGTCGGGAATAGCTAAGGAGTAATTTAGTGCTCGATTCCCGACGCGCGATACCCTCTTAAGATATACTACTCCGAGTATCCTTAAAAGACTTTTTACATAGCTATCTCTATAATGTGCACCTACTTATGTCTATAGTATAGGTAATCTTACCTAGTATTAAAATCCATTTTACGTCTATCTGTCACGCCCCTCTGACTACATATTAATTACATCCACATCAATTGTGCAGGAAACATTAAATAAATAAACGCTAGTAATAAACTCGGACAGATACATTCATTGCTCTGTGGTAATAAACGACATATTATTATCCAATGACAACCTATATTATGTTGAAATACGTCAAGCCGCTTAGGCTCTAGAGTTTGTCAAAAATTGACATACATACATTCAAAATTATTACCCCACTAGCCCAATCGGGTAAAAAAGGAGAAAGTATACAGAATGTTATAAAATATGTATAATTTCGAGACGGTGCCCCAACTTTTCAAGTTTCCACGACGGTGACATTGAGTTCATGAATTTCAATTTCAATTCTTAAGCATTAACATAATAAAACAAGAGACATTGTTACCAAGTCGTCGGTAAAATTATATGAAATTTTAAAAGAATCAAACGAATAAAGTTCTTAAGTTAAACTTAGATTTGATTTTAATCGGCACTAGATTGAGAAGAGTGTTAAAAACTTTAAAAGCGAACGATCAATTTCACAATGTATAAGATTTCAAAGTAAAATTGATGAAAGCATTCGGATGAGTAAATGATAATTATAATATCAGAATAACTATCTGTATAAAACAAAAGATTAAGAAAAAAATATTTTTTGACTTTAATTTTTTTAATTTAAAGGCTTTTTTCTAGGAAAAATATAACATTCGTAACTCCAAAAAAACGAACACTTCATGTTGAAAAATAGCTGCCGCACCCGAAGCAATCGCTTAATTTTTTTGGTAATTATTTAATTAATTTAATGTTTGCACACCATTTCATTCCTTTTCCTAATTCTATGAATTCAGTCATAGCTTAATTCCCAGGAGGACAATCCATTTTCCGTGTCAAACGTACCTATTCTATGACCCATAACACGTCACCTTAATATGTTCAATGGTTACTGCATACCTATTACGAGTATGTTCAATAGTCTAGTTTCTGCCTGCAAAATGACTTGTGTTGAGTAGAATACAGTCTAACAGAGACTTTAGTCGCATTTGGACATAACCTTCAACCAGGTTACTAAAAGTGAATATAACCCATTATTAGTTACTACTAGGCATGGGTTTAGCTTCATAATTTAGTAAGCATAGTGCATAATTATTACTCTACCACGCTGCTCCAGTGCAGATTGGTGGGGCCGATAGTAACTGACACACGAGTCAGAAGTCTTTTTTATTCCATCTCACTTTCTCACATATTTTCGACATAGCTTGAGGACTATCGTCTAACGACAACAATCGAGACAAATAGCTTAGCGTGCTCTAAAGCACAGAAGCGCTAAATAAATTTTGCCTATAGCAATCAACCTTCTACTTTCTTAACACGCCCGTAGTAACTAATCTTCCTCGATCACTTAAGATCAAGCTGCCAGGCAATATATAAAGCGTTAATTATTCACAGGACTAAGTGAGGCAGAGGGAGGCATTAGCCGCCAACACAGGACAAGCCAAAAGCCACACGCCACACATCTTCGAGCTATCACAAGTATCCGTACCGACATGACGGCGTCCATCTGATCCGCCCCTTTCGTGTCACAAGCGATGTTTGTGATGGCATCTGTAGGTAACATAGAGCTGCAGTTAAATAGAAATGAATACTAGTAATCATTCATAGAAACACATAAGAGTTATAAATTGGGAAGGTATAGTAAAAAATTATATAGCCTATTTCAATGTCAAGTCTTTAATCGTCGTTGTCTTAAAATACGTCAAGGCGATAAGGATGTACAGCGTGCCATGGAATCCAACATACATGGATAATACATACATAATTATATACATACAAACAAAAAGAGCATTTAACTTTGACTTTGTTAGAATGACAGTTATCTACGAGCACCTAGATTTTTTTAAATAGTTATGTGTGTAATAGGAACTAATTTGTCACTTGCTTCGGCAAAGGAAAACATTTTCAGAAAACCTGCACATCTAAGAGTTCTCCATAAAGTTCTAAAAGGCGTGTGAAGTGTGCTTCTTGATAAACTTTTCAACTTAAAATACATACTTTATAGTATAAAGTATAAAGTTTATACTTTCTATAAAGTCCTATCCTAACGACTTAGTGGTCACAAATCATCTACTTATAGTATTTTTTTAACTTGTCCTATTTAGCACGCAGTTGTACAAAATGCTTGTAGCATAATAATATATTACATCATATTCATGTTATTCACAATTTTTCAATAATGTTTACGAGTAAGTGATTTCATTACTTCAATTTCACATAATAATTATGCTTATTTATATTCACTAAAACTGCTTTGAAAATGATTTTGTTTTAAAAATAAAACAAGTTGAAACAAACGAACTATATTTAGATTGCCACTTCTATTACATGTTAGTCTATGGTAATACCGTGGTTTCCTTAATTGATGCCGTGTATGCAATGCAACAGATCTGTGAATTAGCTTTGACACGTAACCTCATATCCTCATATAACCTCTACTGTAACAGTAGAACCTATAAGACTATCCTTATTTAATCCCGACACTAGAAACGAGGTACCTTAAATTTTTAGTGCCTTTATTTAGGTACCTATTTTGAGGCATATAATTATAACATTTAAGCAACTACCAATATCTAAAATAACTAAAGAAAAATAATGTTCAGTAAATATCTTTACTAACTCATATAAGAACTGTAGCGGAAACAAAAGTTTGCTAAATAACGAAAACTTTCTAGTTGAACCAGCAGGTATTAATAAATAAACTGAAATAAATTTCCATAACTATTCATACAGTAACTGAACTATCCTATTCATTCAAGACTTTTTTAATATATATATGAAAGCTTGTCAAAACTAGCGGCAAACTTGGAAACTAAGTGAGAAGTTTGCGAAATTTCTAGATACAAGGTTTAAGCACTGGTGCTATTAACGTTCGAAGACAAAGTACAGTCAAATACAATATTCAGGAAAATCCATTGTAGGAGAAAATGTCTCATTGTTCTTTGGGCCATTGTTAGGAGTCGTTGAGCGCTAACTAATGGAGACTGCATTGTCTTGAGACTGTACCGAGTCAGCGCAACCGGTTTGATCTGGTTCAGGTTTAATCGTATTGCATTATGGTTTTGGACCTGAATGCACAGACAGTTGTGATTAATCAGGTTAACTATTATACGTATCTATATTTCATTTTACTTCTGTGTACATACTACGAACAAAAAGTGACATGTTAGCAAGGAACTTTTAGTCTAATTGGAAACATGGGTGAACGTTTTAACAAAAAATTCATTCTGTACTTTCTTTAAACACTTACTCGTAGTTGTGTGTTACAAATTTTTAAAGGACTATTGTTTCGTTACTTGAAGCAGCCTAACAGTAAACAGATAAATCAAAAGTTTTATAAATTCTGAGATCCATATTATCGTCTATTGCTAAACACAGGTCTCTCCTATTTTGTGCCACTTTTATTTATTAGCGGAAGCATTTAGTTCCTAATCCTGGCGCTATACAAGATCATAAAAATAATACTAATCAAAATAAAGCCATTGCGAAATTCAAAGTCAAGTTATTCATCATAAGAGTAGTGTAAGTACTTAATCTTGGAGTTAAGGATGACATTATTCGATCTCCACACATTTCATGAAATGAATTTTTGTTTTTCTCACAAATACAATTTCGTTGCTTACAGAAGATATCGCAATGGAGCGCTAAAATAATTTTCTGAAAGCAAAATGTGTGGGAAACGCGATACTATCGTCACATAAACTTCTCTATTATGCAAGCGTCTTCAAAGTTTGTGGACTGAATAAAATGTTCATGCATTTTAGACTGCGTGCTATATTAATTTTGCACCAAGTTTCTCAAGTTTTAGGCTGGGTAATGAAACTGGGTGGGTTTAGAATTCAGAAACGGCACATTAATGAGAATTTCTGGGTTTTAGCAGCCGACTTGGTATTTTTAGATGAGAAAGCGTTGATTTTTTTTTTTTAATGTTTACAAACTCATACATTGTACTCGTGTCTTTTCTGTTCCTGTATTTCCGGTAAAAAATACTAACGACTCCAACGATTAACATGTTTCGTCCGTCACCTAAATTGACTAGTTGTCCTCACTTCAAGGCTTGATTAATTCGTTACCTGACTACCTATAATTTTACTTAGTGAACTAATCATTAGAAACATAGAACCTTACTTGTTACGACATCTGATAGTGTAATCCGAGACGAATCTATCAGTACATCAACTAATCAATGAAAGTAAAGGATTTTTCTAAAATATTTTCCAAGTATAATTTTAAGTTTATAAACGGCTGTCTTAATTTCCTGCGCTTCGGTCTCAGTACCCAGCTGACGGCTTCCATTTTTTCCTGCAGTTCAAGCTTTCAATGAAACCGCTTTCAGAATATTGGATCAATTTGGATCGCTGTATTAACGAACTTGATCAAAAACTGGAAAATAATTTGCTTAAAGGTACTTGATGCTCTATTTCTGCCCAGACTGAAATATTTATTGAAACTAACTATCCTGTTATATTTAATTGGATTTATTTTTAAATTAAATATATGAATAATTTGGTGCTTCAAATTGAGCTTTTTGTCCTTCTTCATGTAAACTTTAGGTATGCCTTTATTCTTAAAATGTTACCGGAAATCGATCCCTTTAAAATGTAGTCTAACAATATCATGAATAAATAAAATGACCAAAAATATCGCGTAACGCAAACTTTCACCACATAGTACCTGTGGAATAACATTACACTAGAAACAGTCATACCAGGCAGTAACACGAAAGAGGTGGATCCATTTGGTTCCTCACGGGTCACCCTCTTGCTAAGGGAAGCAACAAGGTAATTTAGGTGACTGATTACCGTCGAAATTTCCGTGTAGAAAGCTTAAGCAACGCACCTTAATATTTGATTTTTAATCTTATACACAGTAATATAATATGAATTTGGAAAGAAGAAAGATATTACCTAAAAAATATGAAAATAAAGTAATAATAACACAGCCCATAACTATCCCACTGCTGGGCTTAAATCTCCTCTCACTGTGTAATACGGGCCATAATTCACCACGCTAACCTAGTACGAATTGGATGACTTCACACATTTTTGAGAACTTTAAGGGAAAATCTCAGGTGTGCAAGATTTTCACGATGTTTTTTTTCACTCAAGCAAGTGATGAAATAGTTTCTAATACGCACATATTTTTTTGAATTAGAAGTGCATGTAATAATATAATTACTGTTACTTTTATTACATTAATAACCTAGTAATAGTAGCGAATGGTATTTCGGCCCCATTTTCTTTTCTGACCCAGTAATAAGGTAATCTTGTACTGATTATACAAAAGTCAAACGAATAATCACAATACAGTCAAATAAATAATGAATTCAGGCCGGAAATCTGGCCATAATTGAAATGGCAATAATGTTACGTCTGATTCATTTAAATGTAAAATTTGAGAGCATCCGTTGAATAATATACATAATTGAATAACATTTAATGTTACAGTCAAATTTGATTAGTTGGGTGGATATCGATTTAACGAAAATTAAAAAAATTCTTTGCTTTTAATGAAATAAAAAAATAAAAAAATTGTTAATATAAAATTTTAGAAGGAAACAGTGTTGCATATAGTTCGTAGTTACGTTCTTAATTCAAAAATGACTTCTGAGGCTTCCTATATCTATCTCCGTCCCACATGCGCACTCGCCAATATAGCGAGATATTGCTGTCTCTCTCTCGAATTGTCAAAACGCGTCAGTTTTTTCACGACCCCCGCACGCGCTACTTTTAGCGTGACGAGTTTTTAAGTTTTATATTATTATTTGTCAAGAAGGTATCTTCGTTATAAGTAATCTGAGTGTAGGTACGCTGAACTATATGTGATAACAATTATCTGTACATAAAACCCCGTTGGAAAAGCATGCCGTGTTGCCGAAACCACCATCGGAAGACTCCCAAGTAAGTGTGCTTGTTTTAATCCTTGCCTTACAGCTGTTGTTTTGCAATCCTCTAGAACATTCCGAAACGGCAGTAGGTACCCGCATTATCTACTTATTTACAACATTGTGGTACATGATAGAACTTAAAATATATTACTTTTGACGGCTTTATCCACGGATACGCTTTGAATATGGTGATAGTAGATTTAATTGAAGCAAGCCACCAATTCTTCACCATACAGGGTTTTCAAGTTCTATTTTGACAAACAAAAGGGTTCCCTTTGATAAATTTAGGCTCAAATCTATCTAGTTCTAATCTATTTCTTAGCCAAAATTAATTTAAATCGGATCAGCAATTTTTAAGTTAAACGACACAGATACGTTTTATACATCCTGCACAATCGTATTTATATTATTAGCATAGATTTTTAGTCTGCGCAACTTTTTATTTATTCAGAAGGTAGTATTTGTTTCGTTATGTTAATGTTCCAGATTAGAATTCCCCAAATTCAACTCACCATCACAAAGTTGTAGAGTCTGACAAAATAATGTTTTTCATTATCTCCTCTCGACCTTGCCGAGCTTCTGTTTAAACATTTTCCTGAACTCCCGCACGTTTGTTTGTTACGGCACGAAATAATTTGCCAATTTTTTCACGTTACTTTAATTTATTTACTTGATGCGGATAAAATGCTCATAGCAGGGATTACATCCTTGTAACGTATAATGCCACAGGAAGTGCTTGCGTGGCTGAAGACCACGCTTTGTTATTTCTTTTGTTAAAATAATGCTAATTATAATACTCGTACGTAGTGTAAAAGAAAAACGTGTTCTTTAGATACTTTTAAATTTTAAGCTTCGAAACTTTTATGCCTTCGCCATGTCTGTCCCCGTCTCTCTCGGGTCGTTTAGAAAACTTTAGTTCTAGAAGGCTGTAATTTGAAATGCTCGTAGCGCAGTGGCTTGCGTCGATCCTAAGTCATCGTCGAAGTTAAGCAACTGCGATCCCGGTCGAAAAGTAAGTGTGTAACCGCTACTGACTAAATCATAAGAACATTTTTTGAGATAACTTTTATACAGTTTTTGTTGCATCTACACCATGGTGTTGGATATTGTTTGATAGCTCTACTTTATAAACTTTATAATGAAGGTTATCACAGCTAGATATTGCTTACGAGTTAAGAAGTATTTGCAGTAACTACGGAAACCTAATATTGCGTGTAATCGACATGTAACCTGGTCGGTGCTTTCTTATAATCCACATGGTTTTGATACCAAACTAATGTTTTTGTAACACTTAAAAAACAATATAATACGCCACCGATTCTCCACGTGTATAGCCACGAGCAATTAAAAGTGTACACTCTGTTTTACGCTTACTAAGTATTTAAAGTATTGGTAAACAGATGATAATGAATATAAACTATCTAGAGTAGTAATTTCACTTCAAATAATCTATCCACTTCATTGGGTTCATATTTGAAAAGTTTCCAACTCATTGTGATCCAGAAACGCAATATGATTTATTGCTTTCAGAACTCAATAAAAGTCTCATCGATTTATCTTAGTGTTTGACTTGCGGTCATCCATCTAGCCCACGTAGTTCATAATACTATAACAATTCATATAAACGAGTAGTTTTCTATTTAGTTTATACTTACACCTGAAAAAGTCCCCTATAGGGCACAAAGTCGTCAAAATAAGAAAGCCTAGGTCATACTTCAACACGCTGTGCTAGTAGAGAAATAAGGTGCTCAGCCAGGACTCCGAAGACTTCCCAAAGGCCTTCGACAAAGATTAACGACTTCCGCGTTACCATAAAAACTATGACCCTCTTATTACCTACATAATTGTACTACCTCAACTTATTAACAGCTAACTACTGAGCACGTGTCTCTCCTCATATCTGAAGGGGCTTTGTTCTCCACCACTGTAGCCCAGTGCAAATTAGTAACAACCGGCACCAACGGCTTTAACGTGCCCTTCAAAACTCTCAAGAAATTTTGCCAGTAGCGGTCAGCCATTCACTTTCTGACCGTGCCCGCAGTTGCTTAACTTTGCTAATCATTACAATCGATGCAAGCCGCCGAACTATGAGCGCTGTTATACCTACTATTCCACGATACTATATATTTTGTGTATTATCATGTCGGTCTTTGAACTTATTTAAGCCTCTAACCAAGAAACTTCCAAACTATGTAAGTTTAAAGTTTTAGTGGCTTAGAAACTTTATTATTGCCGGTATTCAGACTCAATGTAAACATTTTATTAAGCTGGGAACTTCCGAAGGTTTATGATAGCGTCGTGATGCACAATTTCCTTTAACATTCAGTGAACACTAAGAACCTTGTAACAGAAAGAAGCACTTCGCGTAATACCTACTTTCAATATCGGTATTTTGAACGTTACAACAGTCTTTATGCTAGACGAATAGGGTTTCGTACCAATCATCTTTAAGACCAATTAATGTGTAAGCGGTGGACTGCAAGATTCTTAAAGTAAAGTAAAATTGAGGATGCATTACTAAAATATGCTTACTTCATATTAACAACCCGTATTTAATGGTTACCAGCTGGACCGTCATACAATGCGTGCAGGAAAACTGAGCGGTTAGTTTCTTTCCCTGTTTCTTCTCCATATCAAAGTAACTTTATGAAACAGGAGTAGATTAAAAAAATTATGTGCATAAGTGCACCATTGATACCTATATAAAGAAATGATTTTGAAAATTTAATTTAGAATGGGTCCTGCGTTCGATACCTAGCGAGGCTAAATTTTTTTGTGTGTGTCCTTTATCTGTATATTTTCTGTAGCATCTACGAAACAAGGAATCTTAATCTTATTACAGCTGTATTGCAGCTGTGTCCTATTCCGTTGTTAATCGATGGGTTAGAAGTAGCTCTACATAACCTTTAAACTCAATTAAGCAAATAAGAAAGTTGCTTTTTTCCTTTTATGAATAAAATGTCAGTAGATATTATTACTCCCCAGTTTCATAAACTTCAGTGTTGTTCGCTTTTTATCACCTTTCTTTTATTCATGACGTGTATCATTTTAACAATAGTAGTAAAAGAAAAGATATAACGCATAAAAACTTTCTAGTGTTACTTACCCTACTTGCTCCCCCTTCGCGCTTTAAATGTACTGAAAGAGATTTTACGTCTCTTGATGAGTACTATGCATCTTCATGCTTGTTTGACATAGTGCATATAATTACATTTTTACGTTACATACTATTTTTTGGATCTGCAATTTGGTGGCGATCAAGTTTTATGTAACTAGCATTTTAGTGTCCTTAAACCCCTCTAGCATCAAAGTAGGCAAAGCAAAGTAAGAAAAGTTAGCAAAGTTAACAAAGTAATAAATGAAAGAGTTTCGAAAAATTTTAAAATTCATGTTATTCTCGACCGATGACATTATAGTCTGGATGCCTTCAAGTCAAGAGTGTATGGGCTTCTTTAAAGTTAGTGCGCTCACGATCTTAGACAACATCAACACTTAGGTAAATTATTAAACATTACCTTATTTTATATAAACAAAATATTTTGAGATAAAATAGAGTATCCTAGTCAATACGCAAGATAGACACGCGAAGGGCCTAAAAAGCTTTCCTTTTTTTATTTCGTCTTAATCCGCAAAGGGTTCGCAAAGGTTCGGACTTGATCGATAACTAAATGAAATCACGACGTTAGATAGCTCTTCAAAATATTCATAACAGTCAGCCCTAAGGGACAACTATTCAACCCTATCGGATCCACAAAGGTACGCTGTCATAGTATCGAAAATATTCTCTAGTTTATAAATTCTCGGTTACACTGCAAACATTTCTGTATAAAAATTGTAACAGGTATATTTGCCTTGTACCAAATACATTTTTTATGTAAAAAGTCTGATAGTAAACAATAGTCGCGCTTGATGCGTCTCTAGTGTGAGTGCGTTGAAGTTAAAAGTCCTTAAGCGTCGCTGTGATTTGAAAGTCGATGAAACAAAAAAGCGACATTATAAAGAGACAGACACGTAATTTGAATTGCACATTATTTGAAACTTGATAGATTATTCTTATTATTGTTCTGTATTATACATTTTGAAATGGAATTTATTGTTTTGTACTTGACAATACATTTTCTTAAATACCTATATGTACTTCTTAACAGGCTCGGTAGAAGTAGCTAGAAATTCTTAGAGAGAGTTTTCCCGTACTTGTAACATCGGTTTATATAATATCTTTACAACTTATCCGAAGCTTGCGAATAATAACTTGGGTAAGCCTTAAGTAAGTTGAACTTCGTAATAATTGAGCTCCGAAACTTAAAGGTTTATTGGCAAATAAGTACTGACACAACTAGGACGGGAAGAAACAAGAAGACCCAATGTATAACAACACAAATATTTTGGGGAACATTTTCAAAAACAAGGAAGCTACGGAAAGGTAAAAAAAATCTTTATGGGAAATATTCTTTTAAAAATATATTCGAAATAATTGCCCTTCTTGTCTGTTCTTCTGTTACTCTGATGAAGTTCCCTCTCAAATTACTAATATTCATATTGAAGGTGTCGTGTCCAATCCATCAATCCAATGAATAATAATAATCCAATTAATATGAATACACACTTTGTTTCAGACGAGGAAATATTTTTTTCTAATGAAAAAAAATACGGAATCGCCTTTTAACGCAGTCTAAATGGCTGTTGATAATTTCGTGTTTTTTGGGAAAAAAAATAGCTGCAATCGTTTTACATAGCACAATGTAGATGCAATGAAACGTGGCAATAAACAATTACCTTTCGCAATCAATCAGAGTCCGAACATAAAACGGGAAACGCGTAAACGTAATTTCGACGTTACAATACGTGACGATAATGGGCACGTAACGTGAACGCACGCGTTGGATGTTAAATTCATCAATGCCGGGTTGAATAATCGAGCCGGTCACCTGCCAATTACCCGACCGGCAGAGCAATTTATTGTGAAACTCCCACCGGCGCGTTTATTCGACGCTTCTTTTGGGATATTATGAAAAATTTTACGCTCCGCAGACAAACCGGTCGTAGGTCGGTTGGGCGTTTAATAGCTTGGAGATTATTTTTGGAAAATAGAAAAATTACACGGTGTAGGATACCTACAGTTTTAGTGGCTACGGAAATCTTTATGTTTTGTTACGTCATTATTCTATGTTAGGTATGTCTTCATACTTACACACGAAAAATGTTTAGACGCGATTGTTACTTTCACATATTTTTTCATTTTTATGAATCATTTGAAATTAAAACAGTATTTGTATGTTCTAAAACAACAACTAAACCTCCTAATAATGTTTTAGCTTAATCAAAATTTAACGAGCAGGCTTAAATAAAAGTTTATTATAATTTTCCCATCATTCGCTTGGAGCAAAGCCATCATTGCTTTCTTATCTACAAGCATAAAAAAAATTGTAGTGTTTGGAATGAATAGTAACAAACGCCTTATGTAAAGTCTCATTGTGGGATTTCTAGATGCTAATTGCATGCTCATTACAAGCAAATATTCGCACCATGAAAATCCAATACCTTTCCATAAAATAAAATGTTTTATGGCTCTTATTTGCAGGACAGTTTTATTCTGAGTTAAAATTATTTACTTTGGCTTCAAAGTAACGCAAAATTAATTAATCTAATTGGTTTACTCTCTTTCCTAGAATAACATTCAACAGTGTTTATGTAAGCATTAAGTTCCAAGAAAATATGAAAAAGTAATGCAAATAGCACACGTTATAAAAATTGAAATATGGTTGACACCATCTTAACGTTTTGCTTATGACAAATGGCATGATGTTGTTAATTGGGAGTTTTTGAAACCTATATTTTTTTAACGATGAATAACATTATGTATCTTATTATTATAATGTGTA